>OY755181.1:14396949-14557034 GCA_963576735.1 Bedellia somnulentella
GAAATATTCAGATAAATGATAGAATGTGCTCCAAAAGGCAGGCGTCCGAAGTATGAAGAATAAAAGGGCATGTATAAAAAGATTGATGGATGTAAAGGAAGCTCGATAGGTTTGCCAGGAGGGTATCTACCTACCCAATGGGAACAAATGGTGTGAGTAAATTTATTTTATTCATGAGTTTCCGAATTTGTTAGCGTGAAGGCCCCACCGGAAAACACTCTGCGACCTTCTTTTTTGATGAATAAATATTCTTCCCACAACCGAACCATTAATATACATCTTTTTAAAAGCCTACGACTTGCGAGCCAACGAGGTGAATCAAACGTAAGTTATAGTCTATCATAGTCTATCGACTGAAACAAAAAACGAGGAGTGTAAGATACATTGATACGTCAGCGTTATTGCACAGCAGTGAGCGGCAAAACTGCGAATATGCGCACATAATTAAAATGCCGTATTACGCATCAATAACTACTAACTTTCCGCTGCCGCTGGTGCCGAATTATGTGCTTATTACTAAATATTTTAATTTTGTAACAAACATTTTACGAGCAAGGTTAATGGAAATAACGGGAAAGCTGTATACAACCAATACCACCTAATTTGGCCGGTCAGATACTTCCGGGCTTCAGAGTATAGGCATAAGTAATGTCACTTTTTGCCTCATGAATTGGTTATAATAATTACACTATTTAGTTTTAGTAAATAGAGAATTTTTCGATCGTTATGGAAATGATTGGGGTAGTAGCTCAACAATTTGCATTTATTGGCCTAGATGATGATACACTTATCAACAAATCAAACAGTTTCATATTATAATTCTTAAATTTTATATTATGAAATATAAATTGTTAAGCTTTTTCGCACATCTTTTTTTTGTATTTCTAGTGATCTTACATTTACATAGTACTATAATACTACATATCATACTAAAATTATTTTTAAACGCGCAAGGAATTTATGAAATGACTAACACATGACGTTTTTAATTACATTTCAAGATATTAAACATTGAAAAAATATGCATATATACAATTAAGCTGTCCATAATTGGAAACCGTATCAAAAATGTGGCGTGTTTCATAAGACGTAGAGGATAAATAATCAAACGTCTGTATTATAGTGTGTATTTTATTAAATATGTTTTCCTTATATCGTTGCATAATTGGTTTTTGCTGTCTCTGTGATATCAATTTTAATGTATATTTGAGTATACATGTATTTGGTTTTTACAATTTTGGTTCATAGTAATGAAGTAAGTTTATTTAAAAGATCTAATTAGTAATCAATATCTTACTATTCTATGTCCTTACTTAGGCGATATAACCAACGACTATACTTACTACGACATTTATGCAATTGGAGCGCCATGCGATCGGCAACTTATTAACAATCCTTTATCTTTCTACCTTGTTCCGTTACTGAGGATACATATGTTTTGCACTATATTCCGGCTATTTTGAAATTTGACGCACACATATGTATACAGTTATAACTCCTGCACTATGACTTATATGTGAGAACATGACATAGGTGCTGTCTGTAAACTAAAATATTTGACGCTCTTTGAAAAGGTGCGGGGAGCTTTGCATGAGCTGCTTTTATTAAAACAGGCATATGACATTAATCAAATTATTATGTATCGAAGGTTTAACAGGTATATAGTAAGTTTTTTCAACGGTTCGGTCACACAAAAAATACGATTCAACATTTTCTTGGAGGTTTGAAATAAGCACAATCCCATTTGTAGACGTACGTATTTATAAATCAATGCACAATCACCGACGTTTGACAATAAGCCAGGCCGGGCCGTAATGCCGTAACGTATCAGGGTCAACTTCATCTACATTCGCCAACAGTCATCAAGGCCTTACTTAAGGCCTTCGCTTTTTAGATGATGTGATTATTGATGACGAGGCCATGCAATATCCATATTAGACTTGAAAGGACAATAGCAAAATATTGAAACTACAATGAGTTGTAGTATTTAGGAAATAATAGCCACACAAGACGTTTGAAGACAAGATAAAAATAGTTTGAACAAAGACGGAAGTTCAAAATGAGAAGAAAAAAAAACGTGCATGAGAGAATAATGAGCAAGTAAGTTTATTAGAATCTTACAAAGTAACGATAGCCTCTTTCTGGTGTAATTCAAATTAATGGCATGTAAGGGAAGTGCGTGAAATGCGAATTAAAGTGTAAGTAAAGTGGGCATATATATAACAAATAATAATAATAGTGTTTTTTAGTCTTGCATGTATTGGAAGTCTGTTCTAACCTAAACTAGATGTAAAAGTCGTGTGGTGAAAGGGATGAATATTGGCGGGCAAAGATCCAAAAGGCCGGCCTCGGTAACAATTTGAGGATCAAAAACGCAATGTCTTGAAAGTGGGCCAAGTTCGGCGCACGACTAATTGATAACGATGCATGTAAATGTTAACGTTAGAGTAGTACTATAACTAGCTAATGTTAGTATAAACTAGACTAGGACTTAAATGCAAATTGCGATTGGAATGAATTAAGCTCAGCGAGTAAGTTAGTCTTCAGTATTCTTACTATCTATGCAGTCGGTCTTAAGCTTTAAGCCTAGCTCTAAATACATACATATACTCACGGCTATATTTCCCTAGTAGGGGTAGCCAGAACTCAGGAATTATAAATTCCTCAGCCACTTTTGGAAGTTGAGTGGGGAAAAGATGGTAAAAATAATGGTTTTTGGTGATGGGTCTCCAACCGTTTCACCCAAAAATCCAAAAAACAGCCCCAATACCCTTAGTCGCCTCTTACGACACTCGTGGGTAGAAAGGGGTAGCGACATTCTAAGCCGGCACTACACGGCTAGCTCTAAATAAGAAACCATTAACATTTTTTATATTTGCATCAATGGGAAAATAGTTTTTTGGTGATTATTCCTCAATGGTAGATTCGATCACGACATGCGACCCCTTACGACACTTAGAAATGTCCACTTGATCACTGTGCCAAATTTGGATGAAATCGCGGGGCTCGCGTACAAGAGCTGGTAATATATTCTTAAACAAAAGAAGACAACAAACATTTCATAAAGAAATCCAAAATGCAAGTGTAGAGTCTGATAAATTATGATACTGCATAAATGCATTCCTATATCAATTTGGTTTCTTTGTTCATCCTGTTTATGTAGTCGGGTTTTAGTCGATATACTTGTTTTTATTTTATAATTTTAACTTGTCTATCTGCCATATTCGTCCATCAGAGTAATGGTAATGCCAAATCAGAACGAAAGAGAACATTTATTTAGTATACTTAGGCTTAATTAATATGAACAGTAAAATGAGATGACCGTAAGTATTTTTAAATCCGTCACCATGGGACGATTAATACGATTGTAAAGATAGCTTAGCCTCATCATAGCAAGTAAAATCAGTTGTACAGTTATGTTATAAAATTTAGTCGGTTTAATGTAAAATTCTGTAGTTTTATTAAAATAAAACTAATAAAATCAAGAAACTAAGTCACATAAGTTAGGTGAATTATGTGCTGTGTAGTGTCGGGTTAGAATAGCACTACACCATTTCTTACCATTGGTGATCGTAAAAGGCGACTAAGGGTATTGGGGCTTATTAAGGGATTTTTGGGCGATGTGGTTGGAGACCCATCACCAACAACCTTTATTTAACTGTATTTTCCCCTCCAACTCCCAAAAGTGGCTGATGAATTTCATATTCTAAGTATATGTATGTATGTATGAATTGTGTGTGTTATGTGATTGCCTAAATTGTCAGACTAAAACTGAACACACATTCTGACAGACTACTCAAAGTTACTGGTCTAGAAAACAGCAGTGTTAATTTATCATAAAGGAAGCTGGTTTAACATCCATTCGTTTCGTATATTTCCAACAATAACAAATAAAGTGGTAAGGAAACATATAGATAAGGCCACTCATAATTTGCGTCGGTCGTATTGAATGGTGTGTCAAGAAGTTTAATAATAAAATGGTTCACGTGTCAGTTGGAGAGCGACCGCGTGACATTATCTATGTTTAACCACAGTTCGAGCGGTTCAGTAGGGAAATACATAACTTGATATTTAAATAAAATAAGGGATGCGGGTGGTGAGCTTATCTTTGTGCTTTGTGCGCAAACCAACTGTTCCCGTTCCACACTGTACGTCAGTTCGTTAACCTACTCTATTTATATATCCACCTACTAACGTATGAATTTATTCCTTCGTATGATAATGATAGTGACCGGACATGTTTTCACTGCTGAAGCTCCTCAGTGTTTTCGGTTTTATATATAAAATTATGTTACTGTTTTTATAAAAATATTAAGAAATCTATTTGCACAATACAGCAGCCGATTTAATTAATCTTAACTTACTTTTTTCAACGATCAATACTTGAAATAAGCTGTTTGTTGCAAAACAGAAGCAGTACAACAGTTTTACAATTCATGTCAGAAAATATTTCCCTATTTTTAACATTATTAGTGACGTCCTGGTTTTAAATACATTTCTATTATGGTATTCTGAAGCTGTGTAGTGTGGCTTAGAATAGAACTAACCTATTTTTTCCGTTGGTATCGTACGAGGCGACTAATATGTGATGAAACGTGACGTGAGGTGGATCTCCAACCATCCTTTATTTTATAATGTTTTCCTAACTCAACTTCCAAATGTGGCTAAGGACTTTCTAATTTTGAAGCTATCCCTGTGTAAGTTCAGAGAGAATAGTCAGGTAGGTTATCAAAGGAAACTTTTTTATCACATTACAGGACAGTTCAATCATATTAGTTTAAACAAAATAGTTACGTTGTGTCAATTCAAGTCTGTCAATGAGTTAAGTTAAGAATAAGTTAGCTTACATAGTAAGTTATGTATTGCTCTAAATGTAAAAATGTACGTTACCTTAAAACAAACTGAACATAGTCCATCTGTGGAAGGGTTTCCATAGAACCCACACCCAGATCGGCACAAAGCCTCCATAGGATTCGATTCACGCTCCATTGTCTTAAAATATTCACTTGAAAACACTAAACAGTCGTAGCACTTGGCTTTTGATCAGGGAATTGATTGCACTACTAGTTTATTGCACTCAATTGTCGTTACACTCAAATCAACAGTTAACAATATGCACCGCACTTTCAAACGTTTCAATTTGGACGTAGATTCACAGCGGTCTGCTGCAACGGTTACTGAGTCTTCTCGTCGGGAGTTTTGTTATCACTTTGATATGTCAGGAGCTTAGATGACCCTGAAACAAGAAATAATATAACAATTAACAGAAAGGTAATGTAACAGTTAAACAATGGCAACACACCCCACCGTTCGTCACCTCGGAATTGTTCAACACTAACGTAAATGTGCCTTATCGTCAATTTACTTCAAGTTTACAACATCACGTTTAGTAAACGTTGCTTTTTGGTAAAAAGTGTCGAGAATGAATTTAATAAAAGCAATGTTTTAGTTTCTGTCGCTAATTATCATAACAAAATTTTACACTAAAAGAAAAGTCAATCTAGACAAATCTAGTAACATAAATGAGCAGGCATAAATACCATGTAACTGTTTATGTGAGAATTCAACTGCGTTCTAAGTCGATATTGTAAAGAAGGTGAAGTATCAAAACTTAAATGCATCATAAAGTTTTTAGTTTGAGTCTTAGCTTTATTACTTATATCAATCTTATTCTATTGTTTTTGACACAGAAACTACACAACTTTTTGCCTCACTCTATCAAGGTTTTTATACTAAAATATGAAATAAAATGGTCCTACTCACTAACTGATATTCTCCTGGTATTAAACTACAAACTTAACACATATTTGCATACTGCAGAACACATACTAAGCATCATTTTCATGTAATTTGTCTGTTGTAAGTCTGTTATGGGGATTTACATAAATGCAGAAACCAAGTATATGTACTTTAAATTAATTGGTAAGCGTGTGAAGTTCCATTCCCGCGCCGACGCACTCTGATAGTGAAAACGAATGTAGTCCAAAAGCGCAATCGAATAGAGGTAGAGCATAATATACATAACGCGGCTTTGCGTAACAAGAGAGAGCTAAGGCAAAGTGGAACGAGTCCGCGAAACGCGCGAGCGCACTGATTCAAGTCATAATGGGGCCTTGCAAGGTCGCCCCTGACTTTTGTGTAACCCTTGAAATACTATCATCTATGCTTCAATGTATTTAGTGAAACGCAACACAAGCGTTAATAGTAACAAAGCTCCCCTGTAGAGAACGGCATCATCAGGCAAGTGAGATGATACGGTTTAAGCACCGCGAGGTCATTAGCTTGATTGCTCGGGGAGGGGTTCATCGCACCCACACCGACGAAGCAACGACGTGACATCACTTGCACCGATAAAGAATTTCTATCGTTTAATATGTGCTCGTTTGTTGTTCGTTAACCAACATTAATAAATGACGGGCCATCGACAACTATGCAACATCTTTCCCAGTAAATTAACAAATTAGGTTCATGGTGAAGTTTGAGCCATAACATTAAAATGCAAATAGCTATATCAACAGCGACCAATCTTAGAAGTGTGCCAAGGCGAATCACATATTTGGCGTACCGATGAAGCAGAACGATAGTTTTAAAAGAGTTCTGAAGCTTAGAAGTTTCCTACAGCTAAACAACATCGTGCATCATCTTAAGCCAAAAAACTAGAAGGAATATAATATTTGAAGGCAATAAAACAAGAAATAAAATGCTCGTTTGGTCGGATTGCATTAGGCACGATATCGGAGTGGCGGCGCGGCGGCGGCGTCCCGCTGACCCACTTGCGAGTGCTCGCTACGCAATTCAGCTCGACCCGTACGCTAAACACACCCTGCCACTGCTACAGCCATATCATACATACTATCTATACTAGTTTTTTGTCCTTCCTAAGACTATATTAAATTTTTCATGGGTTTGCAGATGAAGAGAACTGTTGCTTTAAAAAACACGGATCTACACAAAGTTTTAACAATTACTTATCATTGATAAGAATTTATAATAATGCCCTCTGTTGATAATCTTGCTCTTTGTGATCATAGAACATTTTTATGATTACAAGTTGCAAAAATAGGGCATATTTATTTGATAATTGGTGACTAAGAAAATTATCATTATTAATAATTCGTTACAAATGTGATAATGAAAGATTGTTTGACTGACCATATCTATCTACAAACATCAAGTAACATATCAATATTAAAATTTCACAAGTGTAGTTTGTTTTATCACTTTAAAAGGAATTAATTATTCCATAAAAATATAGATGGTAGTACTGGCGATACTTCGTATCTAAAAGTGCTGCGTACCGAAGTTGAAATTTCTCACAGGAAGGACGCAGCCGTATTAATTATAGCTAGCCAAGTGAACAAAACTCCGCAAATGTATCATACCAAATGTGAATCACCTATTATTTCAGGTTTTATCAAAGTTCTTATTGATAACAAGTTGTTATCAATGTAAAGGTGAACTAGTTGTTTTCATAAAAAGATTAAATTTACAGAAAAACAAGTTATGACGATGTGAACGATAATTTCATTCAATCTAGTTTAATGTATGATTCATTTCAAAATTAACGTCGCCACGTCAAAGGACAAGAACTTGGTAAGACGGAGCTTACATAGTCTCAAATAGGTTTATTCTTCTGTTTCTAAAAAGTTAGCTTTGCTTTGTTATTTTTTCTCTTAGTTTGTATCAGTCCTTTATGAAAATAAAGCGTTATATTTCCAGCGCCTGTTAAATAAAAACAACATTCAAAATTGAGGCTGTAAGTATTTTTAATAGCGGTAAATTGGAAGTTGTAAATAATAAATATTGAGCCCAAAGATATTTGATGGTCAGTTTTATTTGAGAAATTCTAGAATAAAACCACTCTGTGATTTTTATCATTTAACTAACAAATTTGAAAAAAAATATTAATGCTTTCAATACTGACAGGGGTGATTAAAATATACATACAAAATTGTAAAATTGTATACATTGTGATCTCCTGAACATCTTAGTTCTATAAATAATAGGATAGGTTGTGGTTAGCAACATGTTTTTATACATGTTCTTCTTGGCCTCAAACTTAAATTTATGCGTTGTGATACCGCATGATCGACAGGACATATAATTTTCGGGATAATAACCAACATATTATAAAATTTCTGCTTCTCTAAATTTATCAATATCTGTCTAATAGTCAAGTTATGATTGCATGCAAAACACATCCAAACATCTCAACTTTCCCATTTATAATATTAGTAGAATATTTGGTGAACATGACTTGTATTCTTTATTGCATTCAGCAATGAATGTAATGGATCTAATCGTGAGCTGCGATGCGACAAACAAATACACGAAGCAGGGTCTAGCGGTTTTATTGAATCTCGTATCGATTGTTGTAAATTTAGAGATTTACTGTAAGAATTTCAAAAAAGCAGTGATTTATACAATGGTTTTCAAACTTTTTGAACAAAAACGGTTAATGGCATTACCGAATGAAAGATCATTTTAAGGTACCTAATTAAACAAATGATCATATATAGTTGAACGAATAATAAAAACTAAATTAGGCAACGCAGAAATGACAGTATTTCGATGGCTCAGGAGTTCTAACAAATTGTCATAAATATGAAACTTTCGACGTATACAAACCAACTCGCATAATCCAAGAACCGTTTAATGGTAGTCAAAGCAGCTCAAAAGAAATATCGTTATTTTATATAAAAAACGCACCTATCCAACTAACAGAGTATTCAATCTCACTATAGCATAATTCAAACTATCGGTCAATGATTCGAGTCCCGAGTGGACACGGTCGATACCCTTCAAGTCAACATGTTTACACTTTTATGAGTGGATGTTTTTTTTATTTAAACTCGTATTGATAGTTTTATTATACCGTGTTTGACGAAATGTTTTTTTATGAAAGGTGAGGAAACGACACTAACTACGTCACATATATATCACCCATACTAACAACATGGATATCATCGGCAAGGCAACAAGAAAATTACATTGAACAACAGATGTTTTATGTGGCATGGGCATGAACAGAGTGGAGCTTATACAAGTTTTATATTATGGTTCAAACATTAATGATTCTTAAAACGAAAAAATATTCCTATATTTAAAAATGTAAGTAACTCTTGTGTTAGTAATAACTCATAAATTACACATTAGAGAGAGATTAGATAGGTCAAACACATACATACATATACTCACGGCTATAAATTCCTTAACGGGGTAGCCAGAGCTTTGGAATGAGAAATTCCTCAGCCACTTTTGGAAGTTGATTGGGGAAAAGATGGTAATAATAAATGTTTTTGGTGACGGGTCTCCAAACACATCGCCCAAAAATCATTTAAAAAGCCCCTATATCCTTAGTCGCCTCTTACGATCACCCACGGGTAGAAATGGGGTAGTGTTATTCTAAGCCGACACTACACGGCAAATAAGACTTCTTAAATGGCAGCAGGAATTTCTCGCTCGCCAAATATTATCAAGGTTATGAGGCTGGGCAAAATTAGAAGTACATATCAGGAAATGAATTAGTTATTAAGGCTTCTTAAATTAAAACCTTTGCGTTAAGGCCACAACAGGATTTCCGGACAATGCTATGTAGTGGTTTTACAATAACAGTTTGATCTTGAACTTTAATCATGATGATATAAAATATAATAGAGGGATACTACAGGCCAATACGGAAAGTGACATTATGCATACAGGCATTAGAATGAAGGAAGACAATGCGTCACGAATATCAATGCACAATGACGCTGCTACATCGAGCACGCATGCCAAGATGGCGGCCGAGGCATATCAGCTGATCGCACATACGCCTGTGTCGCAGCTGTTAACCACGGCCTCTATATCTGTCTCTTTCCCTCAGCTAGCTCACAATAGCGCCGCTCGCTCATTGTTCAAATCAAACACAATAGCTAACTACGACACAACACTGCAACAAGTATAGCATTGTGGTCCACAAATGCAGCGACACAGGTAGAAATCATCTAGCAAAAAAATAACTACTTCATCTCTGGCAAGTATAGTATGCGCAGCCGTCTATTACGTTTTAACCATGAACAAAGCACTTTGTCTGCAGATCACTATTTTTGGAGCCAGCGATTTAATTTATTACTTATTCGCATTTTCAGAAGAAGTCCTAGACACGTGAGGACAACGACCTTGTTATTGGAAGGTCAGGACGACAGCCTTCAAACAGCCTCGGTACGTCTAGCTAGGGCAAAGATCCCACACAACCCTGAGCGCAACATAAAGAAGTCTTGGTAAAGTCATTCACATTCACAAATTACCTTCCAGTGATAAATATATTCCAAATAAAGTTGCGCAGCCACGCAGAGGCACTTTACATCAAATCCGATAACAGCCAACATCAGGTACTGATATGTGGAATACAGTAAGTTCACAAGCAATTCACTATCTCATATAAATAAATGTAGTGCTGGAACGTCACACAGAGTACATTCGAGAGCGTTGCATGCAACATGTGGCTTCACAATGTAATGAAGTTATAACGAAGTACGAGGGTAGGCCGCTACTGGCAAGCGGCTGGCGCGCGGACGGCAGCGGAGCGACTGGCTGCTAGCCGTGTGTAGGTCCGGCTCGGTGGATTCAAATGATTCGAATCTCTGCGTGAGCCTGATTGGCCTAACCGGCCCCACTCTTTCTTATCAGGTGCGAGTTCGCTTAACCGGGCCGCTCCGCACCGGCTCGGTTCTATTGTTTTCGAACAACAGGCTCAGGCCTCAGGCATCAGGTTCAGGATCGGTTCGATTATTACCGTTACATTTGCTTTGCTTGCTGAATGTGAGAGCGAGACAAGAATGTAATACAGTTTGAACTCGAGAGACAGAGACGAAAAGAGAGTTGTCCTTTTTTGTTCTTTGTTTGCCAATTTCATTTAATAGATTTATGAATCTTTTCATAAATAGTGGTGTTTATTGTAATATTATAAATACGACAGTGTTTAATGTTGTGTAACTTTCTGATTTGCATATATTTATGTGTAGATATTGTTATAAGATGTTGTTAAGATGTTTATAAATATTGTTTATTTTTTTACAAACGGATATTTGTATGTTAGCCTGTCTACAAAAAGAATCATTATACATATCAGTTAATTGATTTTTAAATGTATATCAATAGCAATCGTTACGTTCCGCGAAGTAAGCGTGGTATTTTTTGGTTGTTTGATTCAGTTCCGAATTTCTTAACCGAGCCGGATTCGATAAGCGGTCCGGCCCGGTTAAGAAGATTCAGTACCGGAACTGAGCCTGAACCTGGTGATTCGAATCCCCTCGCGGAGCTGGATCTACCCAAGCCTACTGGCTGCGGGCGGCGCGGTGCTTGGCACTGGCCTCGTCGCATCCGCGTCGCGCTAAACAACACACGTTCGCTCAGATACAAGTTCGCGTCATCACCACCGTTCGACCTACACATACACAACAACACACACGCACACAATCATCAGCCGATGCCTTTACACGTTCCTTTCTGATAAACGCGGATACATCTATACTTACATATACGATTAAATACCACTATAGTTACGCTCCACATTTATACAATTACTTCCAGAACGAGATTAGAATTTAATATTAGAAATGTTTAGTGAATTTGCCCTATCTGAAAGCTGTTATCTTAAAACTATTTTGCTTATAAGAATAAATTATCGACCTCCGTCCTAATACCAGACACCAATCCAACTCATATCAACATTAAAGTGAATTGAAGCTCAGCTGCTTAGCACTGTACAAAGTACATTGAGCATTAACCTAGTTTAGATATCATTATATTAATACAGATTAAAACTGATGCCAAAAGACAAAATTATAAAGCTAATAGTTGTTTAAAAACGACATTACTTCCAAACAATGTTTACAAGATATATTTATCACCCTTGCAAATACAAATAAATTATATTAATAAATATAATAAACCGGGTTACAAAATGAGGTTGAGATGCAGTGGCGAATATGCCACAGCTCCTATACTGATTGATAAGTAATAAATGATATCAAAGAGTCTATAGGATCTTTGACAAGTCAAGGTATTCTTCCCAACTGTAAGGAGGAATAACCTAACCTTGGATGGATGATTAATAAAATTTTAAGAGTAAAGAATGATGACAACTACAGTCTTCGACCTGCCTTCGTAGCAGGAGGCGTGTGAGGGCGAGTATGCCACGTGAGAAGTGCGAAAACACAGTCTTTGTATGGATAAAATGACTGCATCTCACACCTCACGCGACCACCACAGCATACAGCATACCTGAACAGCCATGTTATAACGAAATTATAATACCAAACACAAATTTCTTCATCGCTACTAAGAATTGTAGAATAGATTTCATATTAAATATGAATACCTCCTCCTTTCGGTGCGGTCAAAAATTAAATAATTTTCAACGCAATTCGTGGGTATATCGATATAACGATCTATACGTGTATGATTTTGAACTATTCAAGAATCAAAATCTCAAACCACATACAATAAATTTAAATGTGTTTCAATAAAAGAAAACTCAATGACTTGCTGGTTCGCAATCTAAACAACAAGAAACGATGAGTCGATAATTTTCATCCGCGAATTAAAACAAAGGTGAGCAGAAACAAAGCAATTTATGATATTAGTAGCAGCTGTGGCGCAGTAAGCGAGCGAGCGGTGGGCAGACAAAGGCCGAGACGCAGTGGTGTCGTCGCTCCCCCGAATTAGTCCTGTGCGGGGCGCTGACCTCCAGGACGCGTCACAACACGCGCCGCCGCCGCCGCCGCCGCCGCCGCCATCCCGATCATTGCCTACGCCCCTAACCAATCTAACTAAACAGCCCTCGTTTATCTCATGCAGTGGTTGCAATGCCTTCGTCTTTCAAGATACAACATTGACAAAGACTTTTGGACTTGGTGGAAAGGGAATTTAATCACAAGATTTTTCTTTCTTACAGTTGTCATTTATATTTTGTTATTATTTACTTAGTTATATGTTCGATGGAGGGAAATTTATATATTTTATTTAGAACACGAAACAAAATACATTTTAAAAAAAAGGTGTTTTTAAATAAGATCAAAGTTCCGGGCATTTACGGATACTACTCAACGTATGAAGGGATCCGCAACGTTATCTAAAAAACATTACGGGAACACCGCTCAATATATGTTATATTTTAATATTTATTTTCAATATAGATAGAGAAACACATTACTCTTTACGAGCTCAGGGCGCTCCTACGGTGTAATTGGTTTGGTGGTAAAATAAACTTCTCTCGAACTTGATAACGAAAAGATATTTATTTATATAATACGCAACAAAGTCTGAAAGTAAACTAAAGTTAAACGAATTAAGTCTAAATTAAGATACAATTAAATAAAATGCTGACTGTGCGGAATTACAAGCTTTATATTACAAGAAATATTTTTATGTGTATCGGCAATGGAACTATTTCAATGGTGCAGTTTTATAATATGACAATGTGGTATCCCTAAAATATAAGTTATTGGGTCGTTTCTATCTAAATTTATGAAAACAATATTTGAGACAAAATTTTGATAATTTCCCTAAAATGACGCAGTTAATAAGAAATAATTTAATTTTACATTTCAGTTGTGAATTTAATATTTGCTTTATATTATCAATAGTGCATTAACATAATAAAGTTATGGTTGCCAAAACGGCGAATATATATTGTTCACCTCAAAACAAAATGCTTCCAAATTGGTTTTCTAATGAGGGTTTATGTCAATAAATGTACGAAATAGTGTATTATTAATATTATTTATGGTAAAAGATTAATATATATTGATTTTAGAAATATCGAATTAAATGTTCCTAGTGCAATATGTCCAATGTATTAATTGAAAACGGAATGCCAATACTGAGCCTTATACGTACTGCTGCTTGGTACTGCTAGGTACCTAGGTACCTAGCAGTACCAAGCAGTAGCACGTGTTTACAAAATGGTTGACAGTTGTCAAATTAATATTTTTTAGGGAAATATCCATAATACTGATCTATTTGTTAACGTAAATAGCCAGATTCCGGATAGAGTAAAATGATCTCTAAATGGTTTCTTCAGTTAGTACTCGTTGAATAAATAAAATTACCTACAATTATTTATTTAAAATACTATACAAATATACTAGAATACTGTAAATGTTAAGTATATTTTATTTTTACAAACATTCCAAACCCAAATACTTAATTAATCTGAATCAAAAATATGACAACACCGTCTTGGGAATATAGAAATTTATTTATTAACTAGCTTTTTGCCCGCGACTTCGTCCGCGTGGCCTACATTTTTTACATCCGGTTTACATCCAAAATACCACACTATCTTAACTTATGTTCTTTATATTTATATTCCCGCGGGTGTGGTAAAGGACATTGAGGCTTTTAAGTGGTTGTTGGGCGATGCAGTTGGTGAACCATCACTAACTACCTTTTCCCCCAATCTATTTCCGAAAGTGGATGAAGAATTAATATCTCTGAAGCTATGGCTACCCTTTTATGGATTTTATGGCCGTTAGTTTATACTCATGAATGATTGATGGATGAATTTCCTAAATTCAATCGCACCAAGTTGACATAAATGAAAAAAAAAACTCTATATTAACTTTCTCTATAAAAACTCTATATTTGAGTATATGTATGTATGTATGTATGTATTAACTTTCATTTGCTATATCAACCTCTTAGGGGTTGAGTTCCAAAAAAATCCTTTTTAATTGTTCATAAGAATCATGAAACAAACAATTATGTACCAAGTTTCTATGTTAAAAGTGAGAATATCAATAGTAATTACAGATACAGATAGTATTTTGGCGCTGCGGGTCGGTGGCCCTGTGCTGTCCCCTACACTGACCGTTGGTGATAGTGGGAGAGCTTGCAGGGATCGCTCGGGGATGGTTAGTGGTGGATCTCCATCCAAAATAATCGCTAAAGTGAAGGGATAGTGCTTCCTTTTATTATATATATTGCTATTCTAAGCTAACAAAGTAATAATAATACAAAAAGCTTGAATTACCAGAGATTCGATCCTGGGACGATTGATTCATAATAGTTATAATTAAATATTCATAGTAGTTAGTTATACCGCTACGCCACGGGGACGTTACCGGCGCGGTGTCATATTTTAATACGCTTTATTTTAAATTAGTCTTACTATTGACCAACAATCATCATATAAATTTACATTTACATACATATACTCAGGGCTATAAGGGGTACCTAGAGGGGGTAGCCAGAGCTAAGGAATTTGAAGTTCCTCAGCCACTTTTCGAAAGTTAAATGGGGATAAGATGGTTAAGTAATTAATGTACAAAATGTAAGAAATGTACATTTATTTTGATGAAGATGGATGCAACCCTTAATCTTTCCAAAATGACCATTAACGAAGAGTCTGATGTGAAGTCCATCGATCATCCCTCGGAATTCCTCATTTTCGAAGATTCATTATCATATCATTTAGCTTCTTAAATTACATGATTATATTAGTTCATACATATACTCACGGCTGTAAATTCCTAGAAGGGGTAGCCGGAGCTAAGGAATTAGAAATTTCTCAGCCACTTTTGGAAATGTGAGTGGGGAAAAGATGGTAAAAATAAAGGTTGTTGGTGATGGGTCTCCAACCGCATCGCCCAAAAATCCCTTAAAAGCTCGAATACCGTTAGTCGCCTCTTACGAACACCCACCGGAAGAAATGGGGTAGTGCTATTCTAAGCCGACACTATACAGCAAAATATTACTTTCTTTTAAACTACACACAGCGCCATCTCCAATCCATCCAGCAAGCAAACAATGTTTTTATTTTCCTTCGGGAACATATTTTTTCCGGGATAAAAAGTACCCTATTAATTTAAATCTTTTTGTTCATGAAAACCTCATGTGGGGATTATTACTAATAAATAAAGAATAAATTTTTCTTTCCTTTATTTATTCTTTATTTATTAGTACCCTATTATTTAATTTAGACTTGGACTTGGAAAATTTCAAAGTGGTCCAGTAGTTACGATGGAAAGCGGCACAAACAAACAAACACTCACTTTCCGATCTATAATATTAGTATGGATAATCAAAATTCCAATCCAATTCAAAAACAATTTGCCTTTCACTGTGAATATTTTATATAATGCATGTTTAAGAGGATAAGGTGCATTGATAAGAACAATGGAAAAACTTAAATAAGAAATGACGTAATTACAAAATGTATGTAATCATATCACTTTATTTTATGACTTTCTTTGCTATACTCCATACATACCAAACAGGCCAAATCAATGACTTTTTAGTATCTTGCAGGAATATTTGTTAGACATGATTTATCCGTTTTTTGTTTTGGGGCTCCGTACCAAAAATATTGTACTAAACATTTTAATAAAATAGATTTACAGGGCTCTCATACAACAAACGTTATTTTATCAACTGAACTAAAATGCTTATGGATTTTTTGCTCGATTTTCATAAGGACAATAGATAGAAGTTTGGAATAACCACAAACAAGTTATTGCATTATTCAAATGGAAATTTAAGAAAACGAAAAAAAAAAGAATATTTATCGGGGACATGTAACTTTACGCCCAAAACATGTTTTATTTCGTTTTGAAAGGAAATGGACCGATGTAGTACACACGCACATTTCAGATTTTTTAAAATATCAATCAAGACATGAATGGTTTATGCAACAAATATGCCGTCACTGAAATGTCAGAATCGAGGGACCGTCCACCAACGTCATTGGTAGCGTGAATAACACAACGTACGTAGGTCCTAGAATGATTTACTGTTTTACGGACAAATTCAAAATATGGACAGATTTTAATACGTATCTCGGGCTTGGATAAAATAAGATTTTGTTACTTTTAATATTATAAATTATGGGAATAAACAACGACTTTACCTAGTTAAGAAAAATCTCATTGAGAAATTGGGGACAAAAGTGATTATAGGTTTCTTTTATTCTAAACTAGTGGATCGGCCCCGCTTCGCACGGGTAGCGTAATTTTAAAAATATTGGAGGTTTCTTAAATCACTGCTCAAGCGTTATGAAATTAGCGCCTTTATTACAACTTACAGCACTCATGTCTGAATATAGTGTTACTTTGTGATTTTGAAAGCGCTTTTATGATCGGTTCAGATCAATATCTCCGAAATTAAGCTAATTTTTAGGTTTTAATATATGCTACTACTGGCGCCATCTAGGACGTAATATGTAAATTACTAAGGATTTGGTTTTGATCGCGTGCGACTATTATGTTGGGACTATTAATTTTGGTGTTTCTATACCGATTTCTATGATTCTTTTTTTATTGAGTAGGTAATAATGTTAACTTTTGAAATAAGGGTGATTGAGAGTATTATAAACGTAAGAGAAAACAAATATAATCAGAATGCGCCGAACTGCTAAGCTATCAGGAGTTACACGTGTTGTTGTGAGTCAACCATAAAAGATAGACATATACTGTTGAGGAATATTTTTTAGATAATTTTATGTAGAATATTTCCGTCATACGTGATTTCTATGTAACTTTGACCATTAAGGCTGCACACGCGAGGGAAGCTTAAAAAAGGGAGTAACTTCTCCCGTTTTCCCAAAATTTCCCAAAATTCCCCTTAACTATTCTGCTGGAAAGTATACAAAAACCTGCCCAGGAGTATGAAGAATAATTGTACCAAGTTTCGTTAAAATCCGTCGAGTAGTTTTTGTTTCCATAAGGAACATACAAACCGACAGACAGACAGACAGACAAAAATTTTACTGATTGCATTTTTGGCATCAGTATCGATCCCTAATCACCCCCTGATAGTTATTTTGAAAATATATTCCATGTACAGAATTGACCTCTCTACAGATTTATTATAAGTATAGATATAGATAACTTAGCTCAATTTTCACCTCTTTTACTGCATATGATTGCAGCTGCTTTTCGGATTTATTAGTACAGATCATTCAAGAAAATATGTTTTATATATATATATATGTATATATATGCCATGCTGCAACCAAATTAAGCTCCATATCACCAATGAAAAGCAATACATTTGTGAAAATAAAAGCAGTCATTATATTTATATAATTAATACAAAACTATTTCAAACATGAAACGAGCAAATTTCTATCTATAAGAAGAAACATGCACCCTTTTTATTGCATTGAAATTATTATTGTAAAGGATCATTTTAGACATATAAGTAACAACTGGAGGGCTGCAGTTAATTCAACTTTTGATTTTAGATTTCAGTTACAAAGTATTTAAAAAAAAATGTACCTGCAACAGAAGTGAGTTTCGTACAAGACAGATGTCCTTCCAAGTGCCCACTCCTTTTAAAACACTAGCAGGCGACACCACGTCTGTACAGTGAGGGTCAGCATCCACCGGCATCACAGTAAATTGTTACACCACCTGAAACAGACAAATACCATTGCCATTTTGTCTCAATACACTAAACTCTGTTAGGAAAAACAAATATGGGAGAACATATTAATTAATATTTTAACTAAAAGTAATACCACTTAAATATAAAAATATCAATATTTACTCAATTACACTAGCAGCCCAAACATTTTAACGATTTTACAAAATTACACAGACAGAGTGTGACATTTTGCCTCATACTGTTTCTATAAATAAGGAGTGCACAAAGCTATGTAATAAATTTAAAATAAATAAGAATAAACAGATTTAATAAAAAAAAACATGAGACATACTTATACATGGTGTATTTCAATTGCACATGCATAATATACACTTTTACCTATTGTCAGTCTGTGGTAAACTCAAAATAACAATAGATTAATATTTCTTGTCCATTTTATTATTTATCTAAAGTAAGGAAGTTATATTACAGTCTTGCTGAAATAATGATCCAGTTTAGATAACTTGGAAACATTAATATAAAGACTTGTGTTTAAGCCATAGTAGTTGCAATCAAGAGTAGATTAAAAAATGCTAAAAATGAGAATGAATACCAATCCTGCCTACCCCCAAGCTAACCTCAGAAGCACAGAGGAGCTCAGTGTTAAGAGATTTGAATGTAATGATACCTTTCATTTTCGAACTCCTTTGTGCTTAGTAAGTCATCCTGACCTTACTGTTACTGTCAAACCTGCACATAAAATTGCTCTAATCAGATAAAACACATAAAAAACAAATAAATTATATGAGAAATTAAACTTAGACCACACCATTATTACACATTAGGGGTAGGTAGAGACTATTTTAAACAAAAATGATTACCTAATGTTTTGTAACATTTTAAAGTCATCATCATTACCACTTTATTAGAACAGAACAGAATACATCTTTTTTGCACATTTCTTCCAGCGGGTGTTGTAAGAGGGAACTTAGGCTTTTAGTACTTTTTAATTAATTGTTAGGTAATGTTGCTCCTTATCCATTATATGGAGACCCATTATCAACCATCCTTTATTGTACAATCTTTTCCTCACTAAACTTCCAAAAGAAGGCTGAGTAATTACTTATTTAATAAACATAACATATACATAAACATAAACGTTCACGCCGTTTTTTCCCCGAAGGGGTTGGCAGAGGTACCAATACTCCTGAACTCACATGGCAAGCGCCATCTAGTTTCCAGAGAAGGTACCCACGTTTTGCTCAGACAGTGTACTCACGTGATAGAGGGCAGGCCTATCGCCGTTTTGTACGAATACACTGTCACATGACTAAGTACAACTCAGCCATGTGGGTTTCCTCACGATGTTTTCCCTCACCGTTAGCAACCATGATAAATTAACCACACATATGACTTTAGAAAAGACAAATTGGTGTACTTATTTAAGTTCAAGTATTATGTAAGTTTGTACAAAATAAAAGTAAAATTAGTTAACTATTATAAGAATTTAAAATGAATTTAATTGTATGTTTTCTGCTACCATGGAGTAGTGTGTATGGCAAAAATAGGTTTTACTTAAGCTATAATGGGTCTACCATTGAATAATTCAGCTATAAGTTGCAGTTATAATTGTATCATAGTCATCAACAACCTAGGTAGCTAAGTGTGGAGTACAAGGCCTAAATTATGTTATTACGTTTGGCTGATTTATCGCGGTTGTTAAGATTATGCATATATCGTAAGAAACCTAGCAGCTAAGATTCTCAGTCATGTGACAGTATAACTTTATAGAATAGATTGCCCCTTTAGCCTCCTGATATGCATTCTGCGGAGGCAAAAGTTGGGTATTGTGTACACTAGGCTATTCAATTTATAACAAAAAATGGTTTTAATTTCTAGGGTCATTCAGAAAGTAACTGTGATGGACCATCTATCTAACCTGGTTTAAACATACTATTGCATATCATATCATCTTAAAATAATGTACTTTATAAATAAGTGTACTTTTAATACTTCTTCATTTATAGTACTGGTTCTAATCTATTATTTTAATTATTAAATTAACTAAATTTATTTGATGAAAAGAAAATAAGGTGCCATTTAATAAGTTTTGGTAAAAGTGATCTTCAAATGTAGACTAGACGATTGGACAAAAATTTCACAGTAAAATTAAGTTAATTGGGTTCACACAAGAGGTAGGGAAGAGAGGTAGTAGGCTATAATACTCTTATATTAAGGTATTTAAAATTCTATGCTGAGCAATGAACCAAGCTCCAACAATGACCCACACCATAGTAAATAATTTAGAAAACTAATTTAATTAAACTACAAAGTATTTGTAACTGATGTGTTGATGGTTGATTTAACTGGTCATATAAAGACTGATGAAGCATAAATATTATGCAGCATGAATTGCTTACTCAATGCGAGAGACATGAAATAATATATGACTCAAATGAATTTAACATTCAACCTGGAACATTTCTGGTTAGTTGTATGAATAAGAAATGCTTTTGTATTATTATCTTATGGAATAAAACACTACATCATAAGTATAGTGTAAAAATTTTTTTTTATTGCAGTGTGGTATTCTAATATTAGGTCAAACCAAAATACTAATCAGTGGCCATGAGTTAGATGTATTAACAAAACCACAATACTATAAACAAAAAGAGAGTTCCGAATGATTTCCATGATCTATAATATGGTAATAAGAACAAATAAATGATCTGAATCAATCATGACTCAGGGACAATAAAGAGGGTAGGTAAGAGGAAGTAGACATAAAAAATAAGCATACGATGCAGCTCACAGTGAAAAGAAAGCAAGGCAGAAACAACCAATAAAAGTAGTAATTACCATACAATACCATCATGCTTGTCATAGATCTGCAGTAGAAAAGATATAGTGAATATTTCTTCAAAAAACCCAACACACAAATGAAAAAGATAATTGGCATTCACGAAGAAAATGGCGTCATATCACTTGGTCAAGTCACAATGTACGATTTCATCATATCTTACCGTCATTCGTAACACTAGAATAGTTAGTATTTTGAAACATTGCCTCTCCACCAAGAAAAAAAATATAATTTTACTTACTTTGAAAAGGAATTTCTACGAAAATCATCCAAAATTTCTGATGACTGATGACAAGGCACTCTATACACCGTTTGCAAAACCAATGAACTGAGTCACGTGACCTGAAATTAGTATTTAGTGTTGGCAGCTTCAAAAATACATATACCTATTTTATGTTAAAAAATACTATGTAAATATTTTTTTATGTAATTTTTTTATTAGTTAATTTATTAGATATTATTTAATAGTAAAATTGGTTATTTGTAGGTTATTTGATAGTAAAGGGTCTATCAGGCTAAGGGAACAAGATTGGCCCCCGAAGCCGATCTTGCTGATTTTTATGGTGGTGCACCGGTTTCAGCCACGGTTACTGTGTGACAAAAATCAGCCCTTGATTTTCTTTTGTTTTGGAGATTTTTGACATTTACCAAATCATCAAGGTATTTTTTAAACTTATATTTTAGATAAACTACGCAAGCTAGAACAACCAAACCAAATCACAATAAACGAGAATAAAATGAACTTTTAATCGCATGTTTTTATGGGGGGCCTACTAATAGTACTTCAGTCAAAAAATCATAGTTTATTTTTTTTACGTTTGCCGCGGAGGTACACCCATTTTTTTATATGCACTTGTACATGTCTTTAGGAGCTCTTTTTGAGATTTTTTTGGTGGGTGTACCTCCGCGGCAAACGTCAAAAAAATGTACTAAAAAAAATAAACTATGATTTTTTGACTGAAGTACTATTGGTAGGCCCCCCATAAAAACATGCGATTAAAAGTTCATTTTATTCTCGTTTATCGTGATTTGGTTTGGTTGTTCTAGCTTGCGTAGTTTATCTAAAATATAAGTTTAAAAAATACCTTGATGATTTGGTAAATGTCAAAAATCTCCAAAACAAAAGAAGATCAAGGGCTGATTTTTGTCACACAGTAACCGTGGCTGAAACCGGTGCACCACCATAAAAATCAGCCAGATCGGCTTCGGGGGCCAATCTTGTTCCCTTAGCCTGCTAGACCCTTTATCATTGTTTTTATTTTTAGATATAATTTTATTTTTTGTATTGTAATTTGATATGTATATTAATTTGCCATTTATGTGTACTTAGTATATTTAAGAAAATGTCGCATTGGTGTTCACTGTAATGGCATTTTTTTTTGTAAATGTAAATAAATAATTAAATAAATAAATAAATAATTTTAACTACTCTATATTTAATTTTAATCTATCTCTCTCAAACGGGGTTCATTAAAATTTGAAAGGAATGAAGAAAAAGAACCTTACATTTCATGTTCTTTAAATCTTTTTGGCTTTCATATTAGTGTCTCCAAAATGTGTGCGAAACTGTTTCGATCTTTCGCTGGCGTTCTAATTATAAGACACACACAACACAATAAAGGGGTAAAAGGAGAAATTTGTGAATAACAGTCACAGTTAAAGCGAGCGGAGTGGAGTGAGCACCTTAAATGCATAATCTGTATTTTAAATATATGGAAAATGATATTATTGAAATAACATATTCTTGAAAGCAGCACAAACAAACAAACAAACTCACTTTCCAATTAATAATATTAGTAAGGATAAACACGGAGGCGGCGACATAGCTAGCCACTCATCACGCTTACTCGTGCAACTTCATCTATGTTATTATTTGCCGTTCTAAGTGCCAGTTCCGGCTGCCGTTCTAGGTCCGGCTCCGTACATATTTGACACATTTTTGAAGAGCAAAATCGCATCTAAGTTCCATTCATAGGTAATGCTTATGCATGAAATTTTTGAAGGTGACATGACAACAATAAAAAATGCTATAAAAAAAACTTACACCATTCCTACATACCAACAGTGCACCTCCATTCTAAGTTAAATAATTATCACTTCAATAGCTTTAGTTGGTTTGTTGTTATAATTTAAACTAACATACTCCTCTAGTGACCCGGGAAACCTAATTCTCGCCCATAACTAAATGTTAACTCATACCATTCCCGCTCTTACTTATCCCTACTTACCCCAAAAATATCCTCTCAGATTTATATTTCGAAATTATGTACTTTCCAAGTTATTTGGTGAACATAACTTGCACTGATCGATGTGATTTATCAAGGTCAGGCTAGGAGCATTTTCAAAAAAGTAACACTTAATATGCTATACGTCTGACAACTTTATTTACTAATGTATTTATGTAAGTACCAAATCTTCTTTTTAAGGAGTATCACTTTTAAGTTCTTAACTTATCAATTGATATATTGCTCCTTCATAGATTTAGAGAAAGCGTACGATACGGTGGTAAGAAAGCATTTGTGGAAGGTGTGGTGTTATACACTCTGTGGGGATTTCAATACATCAGAGTAAATTGGTTCGTGATATCTCGGAGTGCTCGACAGGGATGTGTAGCTTCTCCGTGGCGTTTAAATTTTATCACGAATGAATTTTTAACAGAGTTGCATAAAAGTGTTTATGGACTGAGAATGGTTGGAGTGGATTCATCACTTTATTAAATGCCTCTTATACGATCAAGTGCTACTTGCACTGTCGGCGGAAGAGTAGCAACAGATGATGAATAGTGTATGTGCGGCTTTTGAAAGAAAGAAAATAAGGGTGAATTTTGATACAACCACAACTATGGTTTTTGAGAGGGAGGAAATATAGATGGATGATAGGAAATTAGAAAAAAGGAATCTATAGAGCTAAATGTGAAAGCTAATGTTTGTAGAAGACCACCATGGAGGAAATATTTAAACCAAATAAAGTATGCTCAAAAACGCAGGCGTCTGAAGTTATAGAATAAGAGCATTCTATGAAAAGATTAATGAATATAATCGAAGCTAGAGAGTTTTTCCAGGATCATATAAAGTGGCGATTATCGTCTCTATCGTCTTTGCCGACTCCAATGGTAAATAATGGCGTGGGTATATGTATGTATGGAAGTATGCATCTGACAACGCGGGTGTGAGAAAATTGGCTGAGATTCGAAAATAGAAAGCCCCATAAGAGACGCGTGTTTATTGTACAGTTATCTAACTAATTTAATCGACTAAAAAGAGGATGTGAAAAACAAGGTTGCAATGTCAAAGTAAATTGGTTCAGTGTGAGTAGTTTGAGGCGTGTGAGAGCGAGTGTATTTCGTGGAGAAGTGAGACATTAAGAGCTTATCATACAAAAGTATTACTTATCACACTTCTCACGGGACATACTCGCACTCACATGTCTCATTTAACCGGTGCAGGTTTTGGGTCAGTGACCGTTACCGGTTTATAAAATTAACCGGTTTCCAAACCCCGCCTATTTCGTTAAGCTTCCTCCGGTCGGGCTAAATTTGAATCTTGCCTGACAACACCAATTGTTGGCTCAAACATTTGTATCAAGTGCAGTGCTTTGTTTTCTTTTTAGGGCATGTCATGAATGTCACGTAAGAAGATTATAACTGTCAATGTCATTTAGTTCTTAATTTTTACGTGTAATGAAACGAATCAGAATCAGAAAATAATTAATTTTAAAAAGTTGTGAATTGAATTGTAAAAGAAATTTAAATTAAAATAAATGTAAATCGGTAAGATAATAGAGCCCCTTTTAATTTTTTAGTGTGATTTGTTATTCTTATATCTCTGTTGTTTTACGTGCGTAATCAAGTTATGATAATTTTAGGTTAAGTCTGAAATACTCAATTATTGTCTGGTCATATTATATTATATTATTATCTTATGTTTTTTTTACAACAGATAGCACTATCGAAAATATGAATTTTGTTTATTTGAAACAATCTGAAAGTTGACTACAATAATTTACATCCATTATCAAAAATTGCAGCTGCTGGTGGCAAATAACTTGTAAGCTGGTAAAATGCCTACAATATCTGTGAAACGTGATGCTCTATTTACAGCGCTTGGAAAAAGTTACAGTGAGTATTTTCTATTCTTGTCAAGGAAGCAGAAGTAGAAGAACCAAAAACTTTTACTATTGAAGTATTTTATTAAAAATTGTTTGGCGTTGTTTTATATGAGTTGGTATTGTATGCTTACTGTAACAATAAGATACTTGAATAAAAAATATGCACCCTTTTATTGATAAAGCAGTTTAGTTACTCAACAGTTTTATATATGGGTGAAAGGATTGTTTTTGTATATTTCGGTAATAACTCTGGAATGGTTCCTAAGGTTTATCCTATGTTTCTGGGATCATCAATATCTATACTACACATCAAAGATTTATAAATATTAAAAAAGAGTCATAGACTTGATAATTCTCCCCTGAAAAGAAATTCTATGCCTTCCATAAAAATAATGATGCCTATAATATCTCCCTATTCTGGCATTCCATTAATTTTATTAAGTTCTTTTTCATATATTAAATAGTGTGTAGTTGTAACTCGTGTTAAGAGGTATCATTGTTATAGTGAAATACCAAACTAAATGTCAAATTTCCATTAATTTTATTAAGTTCTTTTTCATATATTAAATAGTGTGTAGTTGTAACTCGTGTTAAGAGGTATCATTGTTATAGTGAAATACCAAACTAAATGTCAAATTTACATTTATAACAAATGTGTGATTGAAGAACGGACTGTCAATACTGAACAACAAGACCATCAGTTACATTTTTGGGTTCTTAAAATGGTGAACAAGTCCAATCATGGATTATTTTGTGAAAATATCAACAATTGTAAAGTGTTTATTAGTGATGCAAGTTTAACTTGAATTCCTACTTTCCTATAAGTGTGATATGTACTGCTGGTAGCTTTTATTTGTTAATAAATAATTTTCATTCATTTATTAGTTTTGTGTTCCATATTAAAATGTCCTTCTTTTACACACATTCAGCAATATTAGAAGTGACAACATCTGCAATGTCATTGCTTGGATTTCAAAATTCACATAACAAATATATAGTTCTGTCGTATAAGACAGTTTAATATATAATAATATATTTCAAGTTTATAAGTTTCAGTTTCATAATATATTTCAAGCTGATTTTAAGTGGACTTTTAACATTAACTGATTTAGTAAATAGTAAAATTGCACCGAGCAAAGCCAGGGGGCGTTCCTCTAGCTAGTCACTAATTACTCTCTCTTGTCTGCAATTTGAAGCACTGCCTTTCCCATTTTGAAAATAAGAAAGAAAGATAGATTTATTCATTTACTAAGGGCTTATCTATAATAAAATACAAACAATATAAAAATGACAGTTTAACCTAAATTCACAAAATATTATCGCCAAATTAAAAATTAAAAGCACATGATAAAATTAAAGAACAAAGTACAACAATAAAAAAGAGAAATTAATATATCACTAAAAACAAATAAAACCACACAAAAGCAAAGAATTGGCTTATGATGGCCTTTAAAACTGATTATCAGCTAGAACCATAATGTGTCATGCACACCATGGACTATCTTATAAAAGAATTTTGGGAGTATGGTCATTATTTATTTGTAGTCATAATATACATTCTTTCGAAATAAACCAAGAATAGGTTATATGTATTTTCAACAGATAACTTTACTAAAAAAACCTTTATTGGGCTATTTTATATATAGCTTATTTTTACGTTATTTATTTTTATTTGTTTGAATCTTAAGAAGAGCTATACCGTCATTTGAATGCATAATTTTGTGTAAAAGCAGTTTTCTAGGAGCTAGATAATTTGCAATGGGACTAATTTAATTTTTACCTTGTTTCAGCTGATGATGAATTCCAAAATCTTTGTTTTGAATTCGGATTAGAGCTGGATGAAGTGGTGAGTACTATCTGTAAAGTTAACTTAATAACATATACGCATTCACTAACGGCTATTGATCCCAAAAGGTGTAGTTTGGTATGGTTGTCCAGCCGCATTGCCCAATGTAGCGACGCGCTATCCTATTAATATTATAAATGTGAAAGTTTAGATTATTGTATGTTTGAGGGTAGAAAGGCTCCTCAAGTACATAATGTATATAAATAAAAATTAAGCATAATGCTAGATACATACACATACATACATATACACACGGCTTTAAATCCCAAGAAGGGGTAGCCAGAGCTAAGGAATTAGAAATTCCTCAGCCACTTTTGGAAAGTTGAGTGGGGAAAAGATGGTGAGATTAAGGTTGTTGGTGATGGGTCTCCAACTGCATCGCCCAAAAATCCCTCAAAAGACCCAATACCGTTAGTTGCCTCTTACCGGAAGAAATGAGGTAAGTAGTGCTAATCTAAGCCGACACCACACAGCAATTCTAAGCCGACACTATACAGCAATGCTAGATACATACATACATACATATACTCACGGCTATAAATCCCTGAACGGGGTAGCCAGAACTTTGGAATGAGAAATCCCTCAATGCTAGATAATGATCCAAATTATAACATAGGATACTTTTTATCCCGGAAAAAAATGACCAATAAAATATTCACGCCTGATTGAACTAAGAGTACCGGAAAAAAACGCCTTAAGCTTTGTCATAAGCAAATTTGGCAGTACGAAGTCTGTCGGGTCAGCTAGTAGTACATAATGATGCGCTCTACATAGAAACGCTGACAGTATCAAGAATCACATTCCGCAGCAACACGTAACCAAGCAATATACGTCACACTCATCAAGAATCACCATACAATTCTTACATCGCGGTATCGAAGTTTCTAAAATACTTAGTATATACAACACTATCTCACTGAAGCGCTGTAATACTGTTGCTTTTTAAATTATATGTATTAATTATATTTCTAAAACGTATTTGTGTATTTTATTTAGGTATTTGTATTACTTGTATATATAAAAGTATGTAGCTATGTATGTATGTGTGTTCATATGTGTGTAATATGTACCTATATTATTTTGTGTAATTAATATTTATGTTATTATTTCAATTAAATAAGTTAGTTTTAAAGTAAGCTTGTTTTGTGCATCTACCTAGATAACTAGTTTACCGATCTCACCTTCCAAAGGTTGTCTGGAAGAGATCGCTTTTAGCGATAAGACCGCCGATTGTACCTCACTGTAAACTGTATGATAATTTATTTTGTAAATTTGTGTTTGATGTACAATAAAGAGTTATTCTATTCTATTCTATATATACAAGTTCAAAGTGTAGCTATAGATAAACTTAATGCTCTCAAAGAACTTGTATCTCATAAATCAAGCTCGAGAGTAAATAAATCCGGAGTTCCTCAAGGCAGTATATTGGGTCCTTTACTTTTCCTTCTTTACATCAATAATCTTCCCAATATCACCAAGTATCATAGTATATTATTTGCCGATGACATATCCATAGTAATAACAGAAAAAACTAATATTGAAACTGAAATAAATAATACTGTTAAAAATGTAGTAAATTGGCTAGAAGGAAATAATCTGAAGGTAAATTTAACTAAAACCACATACATGCAATTTCAGAACTATGGTAACACGCCTCTCTCACTTAATATTTCGTGCCGTGATCAAAAAATTCATGAGTCAACAGTTTTTAAATTTCTTGGGATTTATATTGACAAAAATTGTAATTGGAAATCACAAGTTGATTCCCTTTGTAAAAGAGTAAATAAATTTGTTTATCCCCTGTATCGGCTTGGGAAAATACTAGGCCAAACTACAGCAATTACCGCTTATCACGGCTACGTTGGAAGTATTTTAAGATATGGAATTATAATATGGGGTAACTCCACACATTTTAATAACGCATTCATAGCACAGAAAAAATGTCTGAGAGCAATTTGTGGGAAAAAGCCCTATGACTCTTGTAGACCGTTGTTTAAAAAGCTCAATATTCTTACTCTTACTAGTATATATATATACGAAACTTGTTCCTTTGTAAGAAAATACCCCGAGGAATTTGTAAAGGCTTGTGAAGTATGTAATTTCAATGTTAGAGACAAGCAGAAACTAGTCACTCCTTTTATGAGGACTACTTTATGCCAAAAAAATTGTTATTCCATGTGCGTTCATATTTATAATCATCTGCCAAAAGATTTAAAATCATTACCAAATAACTTATTTTATAGAAAATTAAGGAAATGGCTATACGAAATGTGTTTTTACAAGCTAAGTGATTATTTTAATTTAAAAAAATAATAAATTTGTTCATGACATTTTATTGTATAATTACTTCATTGTTATTATTACTTATTGACATTTATGCTCACATTGTTATACTTTTTCTGTTTTTTTTTTTTTTTTTTATTGATTGTTTGGTTATGATTCTAATTAAGATGATTGTTCGAAATATTATAATTTGTAATGGTTTTTAATTAAGTTATGTTTTATTATTATTTTGATATTTATGTTCATATCTTAGTGCTTTTTAATTTTTACTTAATTAATTGGCTTGGATTTGAATTTAGATAATGGTTTGGAATATTATAATTTGTAATAAGTTTTATGATGGTTTTTAATGAAGTTATGTTTTATTATTATTTTTATTGCTTTAGTTTTAAATTATGTATTTGTATGTCAAGAAACTTGACGAGACATGTGGTTCCCTACAATACTGTAACATCTTTTAATTACCATGTTTCATGCAAATAAACTATTTCATTTCATTTCAACTTAATACAGTTGGAGCGCGGTCCCCAGGCATACCACCGCCTTGCGAACGTCTTCCCTTTTCCTCCACACCCAACAAACATTTAAAAAGCCCCAATTCCCTAAGTCACCTTTTACAATACCGTCGGGAAGAAATGGGTTAGGCTTAATTTAAGACGACACTACACAGCATAAGAATAGGCTAAAAATGTATTTAGAAATCGAATGGCAACCATATACGCCTAGATAGACTATATAAGACTAGGGTAGGCAATGTTTGTCATGTTCAGGAAGTGTTCAACGGTTGTGCAGAGTCCTCAGCACCCACGATTTGCTTGGACTGTGTACCCACGTAATAGGGAGATCTTTCCCACAAACCTTCGATCAATAGAGAGAAATCGGAACTATGCCTTGTATTGCTCTCATTCCCTCAATAACCAAAAGTGTATAAATACTAGCGCCGCGCTGTATTTAATGAGTTCAGAAGTTTTGTCCAGAAAATTTGTTATTTCTGTAATGGACTGAATATTTTTTTTTTATTGATATACCCTGATATAACCTTATATGTTCGGCATAACATCATGATTATGATGTACTGAGACGTTCTCTTTCACCGAGTTAATCACACATATGTCTTTTAGATAAGAGACACTGGTGTGTCCTGAATTTGGATTCAAACCCTGGCCTCTCTACATAAAAGACGGTGGTGACCCTCACTGAGGTATCATAATCGTAAATAGCGTCTTTTTTATATTTATATAATTATTTGAAACTTTCAGACAACAGAGAAACAAATGTTAATGAAGGAGCAGGGTGTTCAAGCCGGATCTAACTTATCTGAAGAAGTTCTTTATCGAATAGACATTCCTGCTAACCGGTATGATTTGCTGTGTATGGAAGGTCTTACCAATGGCTTATTGGTGTTTCAAGGAAAGTTAGTATTATATAATTTATATTGTTAACTAGGTAGTACTAGTAAGGGACAAATTTTCAAAGTAAAGCTGGTTTCAGAATCTATTTTGTCATTTCAAACAACTTAAACAAAAAAAAAACACATTCTGGTCTGATTCTTGCTATAGTAATCATTTTAGAAACAAAAAAAAGGGTAGGTCTTATTCTAATAGTTATAACTTAGTGGGGTCTCCATGCAATAAATGTGATTTTTTCGTATTTTTTCTCTCAATATTAAGAATAGAATATTAACTTGTATATTGTAGGGTCAACTTCAGGGAGTGTGGAGGGTTTGAAATAAAAACCCAAAATAGCGGTACACTTCGTATAATTTCATCTTTCACAACCACTTGCCGATACAACGGACTACTGACAATTGCCCACGCAAAAACAGAGATCGTATCTTTATACCTTACCTAACCTCAAATCAACTAACAGTCTTATTAATAATACTTTACTCAAATTTACATAATCATTATTATAACTCATTTATAAATAAATAATAACATTTTAGAAATGAGTATTTACTAAAATTATGGATTTAATTACAATCATTATTTTAATCAGCGTGAGCTGTTTTGAAGTAAAGTCAAACAAGTATCTCATTATTCATACACGATACCACTAATACTTATTAAATAGGTAAACAATATGATTACACAATAAAACCATACAGTTTATCAATTATAAATAGTATAAATTATACAGTACAATAGCCAATCATAGCACACTCATTATTATAAGCTTACAGCTCGGCCTTCCTGTTATAAGCGAGTCCCTTCGCTTTTGGAAATATTTTTTTAAAGAATTAATAAAACTTTATTACATTATATATTTTTTTATACATAGGTAAGTTCTTGAAATAACTTGTAAATCCTGGTAACAAGTGATTCAAAATTAACAGGTCCTAATGTGTTAATCCGTACTAATGTTTCATAATTGCGATTGCATTAACTTTTTATACATATATATGCACACACATATCATACACATAGTTTTACAGACATTTACATATTATTTACACATTCAATATACATATACCTATATTTTTATTTACATATTCTACACATTACACACTTACAATGTATTTTTTTATTTTTTATTTATACGAATTGTAATATTAAGCACATAAATATAGAATAGAACCCATAATGGTACTCATCACGTACCTCTTCCTCACAGTCCATATATGTCCCCACCAAGGGGCTCCAGCCCACCCTACATAGGGCGATCTGGCCACAGTCCACCACGCCGGCCAATTGCGGGCTGGCAGACCAACGACCACCACCGCAACAGTAGCCGGGAGCGACGGCCCAACGTGCCCTCGGAAGCACGGAATCATCTTAATTCTCGGATAGTCAGGTGATTCAAGCCTGCAATATCCCTCCAAACTCGGTCAAATCTTACAAATCAAATTTGTAAGGTGATCACCCCCCCGGGGATCGAACTCGAGACCTCCGCACCCGAAACCAAGCGCTCAACCGCGAGGCCACGGAGGCAGTCATCACAGTTAAAACATTTTACAAAGATTACACTGCTAAACAGAAGCACAATTGGTGGCTTAAAACTATCTCTTCCAGACAACTCTTCAATGGAGAGATCAATACGTTAGTAAAAAGAATAGGCAGATTCACAACTCACATACTCGTGAGGTTATAACTTAATTATTAATTATTTGTTTATATATTATATCGTACTTATGTGATTTTCTTATATATATTTTTTTATTTATTCACTATTTAAATCGCTTAGATCATTACTGCCTTCTAGGTATGACTGTCATTAGGGAGTGCTTTTAAGACACGGTACGAGCCTTAATGTCACAATCAGAACTACTATGGTGGTTGCTATGGAAATTTATTATACTGTATGGGACCCCATGTATCAAGTTCATATAAAAATGCTTCAACAAAATCGAAATAAGTGTATTAAACACCTCACTATATATTTCCATATTTAGACAACCTTCCTAACTTCATCATCATCATCATCATCATCATCATCATCATCATCATCAGCCACTGGACGTTCTAACTTTAAAACCCTTAAGATGTACAAAGGACACTAGGGATCAACTAATTTTAATGAAAACCATCCATAAAAAGGACTTGTAATCAAGGTTAAACTTCAGCTGTTCGCCCTACAGTACTAGAATCCGATTCACATTCCGCACCCCATTTTCCGAAGCTGACATTTTTTTTTTATTAAGCATTTATTCATTTTAAATACTTTTGTAAACAGTTGGACTTTGTTGAATCAGCCGATCAACCTTTAATGTTCGAGTCCTAAAACTTTCTCATGATATAATTATTTAGATTATGAATTTATTTATTTTAAAGTATGTATTTTAAGTACTTTTATCCATCGATATATGTATCTTATCTTGCCATACAACGCGGTAACGCTTCCAGCATCTCAGGCACCCTTTCCCGATAAGAGGAACTGGAAGATGTTTTTAGATTTTAAGTTAGGTTTTTTCTTTTTAATAATATAAAATTTTTCTTTTTTAAATTTATATATGCCTGACCATGATAATTTAATGTACAGGGTTTATTAATTTTTCCTACCTTGACTTTTATTTAGTAAGCTTTATGATAATGGTAAGCTAGTTCTAAATAAGCTCTTATTGATTGTGTACCGAAAATAATAATTTCCTTGGAAAATAATAGTTGCACGGGGATTTGCTATAACTAACTCATATGGCCAATAGAAAGGAGTTTCCCGTTTCTGATTTGACTCAAGAGCGCTCTGCTCCCGGAAAAACTGTCCGTCCACTCTTGGTTTTAGTACCTATGCTGACATGTACCTAGTCAATAAACTTCGTACCAGATACCTTAAGTTGCTAGATTAATAAATCGCGCGCATAGCACACTATTACGCTGAGCGATTTCTGATTTATTCTCTGATTGATTATTGTTTCTTTTGTGTTTAAATTACACCATCCGAATTTATTACTGAATAAACTTTTGTAACATAAATTACCCTTTTATTCCCTCAATATGGATAACTTTATATATTATCTTACATACATATTTATTTTTGTATTTGATGTTTATTACCAGTTTTTAAATATAAATATACCTACTTCAAAATTAGTACCATATATGACAAAGAATCTTATTTAGGTATACTTAATAATAATAATATCATAATTAATTATACATGTACATGTTTTTAAAATCTTGTTATATTCGCTTGGTCTGGTGGGGATGACAATCTGATGCCTTCAAACGAATTCATCTCTATAAACTATCCATATCATAGCCGATGTACAATTATTTTGTTTTAAATACTTATTTTAATTTGCAATTCTCTATATCAACTTCAAAATTAGTATACTATACTATAACTATTGGTAGAAACTTTAGAGGTCATCCTTGCTTGAAATATTGTGTACAGTTTGTTTCTCTAATAAATATTAAGCTATGGTAAAATGTACATAATTTTGATTTATACCATTTTAATTTATTTTTACCTTCCCCTGCTTGTGGTTCTAATTATATTTTTAACAAATGGAAGCAGGGCGAAGATTTGAGGTAAAATCTACAGTTATAGTCTTAACAGTTATGATGAGCGGCACTTTTAAAGTACAGAAACAATGTTAAGATTATATATTAATTGTGCTTCACTTATGTATATAGATTGACAAGACAAAGATGACAGCGATATCCAAAAATAATACACGGTGTGCTTAAATAAGTGTGAGTGGGTGACCCTAGTGTGGCGGATTCTATACTAGCCCTATAAAAATTCAGGTATTTGACATTTTAGCCCATTCGTACACTTTATCGTAATTGATATATTGTGATGATAGAAGTTATTATTTGTTTTATAATATATTTGCATCGAAATCTTTTATTTCGGATCCAAAGCAAAGCATATAAAATGGTAATAATTACAGTCTTAATTTGGACATGAATGGCTAAAAATTTAATATTTCCCGAAGGATATGCAATGGATTTAGATTCTGTGCTAATGATTATGACTTAAATACCAGAATTAACGAAAATAAGACAATTATAATTCACACAGACAGTTCATCTTGATGCCTAAGCCGTTGTAGGCAGCTATCGTGTCCGCGAGAGGATCACAGGTATACAGGAGGTATACCCTTGTTGACGTTTATGCTATGATGTTTATCACTCTCTACCAACCCATGCACCAATACACCAGCATATCTATTATGGTTAAGATATCTCAAAGCTATAAAGATTTTGGCTAAAAATTACTTAAGATTTAAGAAAACTTCAGAAGAAAAGTATTGAATGTTTGATGCTGATTTGGTTTATATGGCAAATAAAACATAGTTTCCACCGATGTACGTCTTTACCGTTCGTTTTACGTTCTGAACTTCTACGTTGTAGTTGTAATGCTCACGGGATTTATCAGAGCCCTACCTATAGCCCTGAGTAGAGGTATACCCTTTGGAACTATCATATCAAAGTTGAGCTCTCTGGCTTTAGTAGGTTTTATGACAGAGCGTGACTTACAACCTCTACACAGCAATTTAGTGCTACCCCATTTACTTTGATGTCAGTTAAGTATTTATCAAGTTCCAGGTCTAAAGCTGAACTTGAGCTATTTCATTGTTTTTCATTTTTATCCTTCGGATTACCCTTCTTGGTATGTATATATTTTTTTTTGTTCGCTGCAATGAACTGACAAATGAGAAGACTTTTCCAGCCAGACCAGGTGAACAAGGCGGTCATAATTATAATAATTTATCTTTGATACTGTTGATATTATTTAATTTAAGTAATGGAATTTAGTTTTATTATTGATATTTAAATACACTATCTTATTAATTTGCAATACTGAACATTAATGTAAAAAATATAAAATGTATACAAAACAGGAACAATACATTCACAAATTGTAACTATGATCAATCTTTGAAACAGAATATTCAATTCATATATCAGTATAAATCAGTAGTAGTCCCCATTTGATGTAAATATTAAATATCGGTTTTAATATCATTACATCAATAAGGCCTCCGCGACAAAGTGAAAATTCCGGCATCTGCCCAACAGGTTCGCCCAGTCCGGAGACCAAATATAACAAACCCTTTGAAACTACCCAAAATTTCAAATCGTTTTCTATTATTATTATTTTAGATTGAGCTACAATTAAACATATTCGTAAAACCTTACATTGTTAAGAATTTGTAAATCTACCTAGCATTAATTGAGTTTATATAGTTAAATAATTACAAGTTGTATTTTGCCCTTTTCGGTAAATAAATTTGAATTTGAAGCATCTTGTCCATCGCAAAAGCAAAGTACATTTGCGATCAATTTTTCGCCTTGAGAATCATTCAAGATGGTCACCATATTGACCAACTTTAACCGTATTAAAGAAATTAAAAACTTGTTCGGGTTTAAGCAGCTGCCTGAGCACCTACCCTACACCGTGCAGCAGACAATCTACATCCTGGCGCCCATTAATTTTACATTAATTTAGTAGATTGTTTTTGGCGTAATAATATTGATCAAGCGATTCTCCGTACTGAACTCTTTCAGCCAGCATCTCAGACAAAATAAACAATAGCTCATCCATTATCATTTACCCTACGTCGTTTCAAACTAAGCGACCCAACCAAAGAGCTGCGGTTACTGTCTATTTTGTTTTGGGAATAGTATCCACCCTCGCGTTTGCGTGCACAATGCTGTGAACATCGCTCCCTGCTATTTTCTCGTCCTCGCGCTAGGCGAACGCTCTCGCGTACGCCGAACCGGCTTACGAAGAGACCTCTCCGCTGTTATTGGACTATTCGTTGTTCACCTGTTCACCTCGATTGACCTCGGTATCACGCTCCCGTAATACCCACGGTCGATTTACCTCGGTATCACGCTCCCGTAATACACACGGTCGATTTACCTCGGTATCACGCTCCCGTAATACCCACGGTCGATTTACCTCGGTATCACGCTCCCGTAATACCCACGGTTGTCGATTGACCTCGGTACCACGCTCCCGTAATACCCACGGTCGTTCAGCATAACGCTTCCTGTCATCTCCAACACCTCCGTGTTGACTGGCTTTTTTTTTTTTTTTTTTTTTGGCACCTCTATGCCAATTCTGCGCTCAATCTATCGTAACTGAGGCTACGACTCCTGCTCTCTTCTCGATCCATGGTGGAGAACTGAAACTGACAAATTTCAGCTTAGTAAACAATCAAGCCAACCCTCAGTACACATACTTTAGCTTCTTTGATCTCAATGGGCCTAACAATTAGTATAACGCAAATCCAATTTTCTTTTATTGAAATTAAAGGCGACCTTCGCAAATGTAACTTAAATATTTCACTGATAACAAATGTACGGCTGACTATTTTATTAGAAGGTAGTTGTTAAAAGTTTCAAAATGTTTAATTCTTACTTTGTATTGCAAACTAATATTTAAACAGTTACTGTATTAATCCTTGGTCATGTAATTCTCTTACGGATTATCTTACACACGCTTTGTACAGCTTTACAGGGGGCCGAAGAAAATGTATAATACCTACTTGGTTTAATATTTGATTTTGTCGTTTTTACCTCTTACGTGAATAATATGAAGACACTACAATAAGCGGGTGACTATCTCAAATTTAAAATAAATAATAAAGATATTATGCATCATGATGAGTATTAAAACAACTATGTGTTCCTTCGTATTATGTTCCAAAACTAGATTTATGAACATAAAAGGCCTCAATATTTTTTTATTTTATTTTTTTAAACTTACAGGTTTGCTAAAATTTTAGTAGCAGTAGTAGTAGTAATTTGTAGCAAACCTATAGCAAGTTTGCAGTTGAGTTGTACAAAATATAAAAAAAACAACCTGGATACTCACAACCAGGCATGGTGTAAGCAATGCGAGCAATGCATCACACGTAATATCGCTCGGACGCGTACTGATACATTACACATTACTCGACCATTCCAAACATCACACTTAGCATGGCACTACATTTCATTCCATTACACTACCATAGAGCACTGCAGTGTGATGCCGCGTGATTGATCGGTAACGAACGCATGGGTAAGCAAATGAAAGTGATACTTAAAACGATAGCAATAAAAATATCCTAAAGTCAATAGTTGTTTTAATTATAATAGCAAAAAGTTTTAAATTGTATTCAAAGAGTTCGGTTAACATCGATGAATCCCGTCAACATTCGTCTCAGGCATGTATTTTATTTAATTCAGTGTAACTAAAACTCTTACTACATTTAAATCAAATTGTAGTTTTCTAGGTTTACAACTAATGCATTAAGTTTTCATAATTTTGGATTAGCACCGGGACATTCAATTTATTTCTAAAATCAAGTTCAATATAATTTATTGATTGATTTTGATAATTGTTTGATATTTAAAATCGTGTTATCTTGACATACATTTCGAATCTTTGTAAACATCAAATGAATCCATGCACATTGCTAGTCCTAAGCCTGGACCACACTTGAGTTAAATAAACGCGAGTAAAAGTATGATGACAAAATAACTTTATTCAGAAACGTATAAATATTTAAAAAGTAATGGATACATTTCTTCTCTAATCCCGTCTTACTCGCTCACGTAATTCTATAACTACCTATAACACTGCTATTCTACCTCATGTGATATATTTATATTCCCATTACACGAAATATTTAATTAATTACACAACACCACACGCCTGATAGTAGGAATTGTTAGATCGTAGCATCACATGTAATGCTTTAAACAGATGTTGTAATGCCATATGTCATAATTTCAAAGTGTACTGTTTTCGCACGTGTACTCACAATCATAAACGAAAAATGTTTTAGAAAATTCACTATACGGTATATCGATCCAACATTTCAATATTATTCGATAATCAGAGCTCTATACCAATCTTCAGATCGATAAGTTGACAAACAGTAGCTTTGAAAAAAAAATCAATCTGAGCTATCGGGAAAAAAAGGACTAGATATCAGGCTCAAGTATGTAACAGATTAACACTCTTATGTATCGCCCCTATGTTTTTGGGAATAAATGAAAATTCTTTTAAAATACTTTCTTGCTTTCAATTGAAATAAACTTTATTATTTACGACTGTTTATGGATGCTATTTTATAAAGAAGAAGGCAATTTCAACATACCAAGGATTCTAATTACGCAAACACAAAAAAAAGAACAGGGTACTTACGTAGGCGCAGTACGAAAAACGTGATATTTTTCGCCTATCCTCACTTCTGAGTTGTAGGGTCAACTTCAGGGAGTGTGGAGGGTTTGAAATAAAAACCCAAAATAGCGGTACACTTCGTATAATTTCATCTTTCACAACCACTTGCCGATACAACGGACTACTGACAATTGCCCACGCAAAAACAGAGATCGTATCTTTATACCTTACCTAACCTCAAATCAACTAACAGTCTTATTAATAATACTTTACTCAAATTTACATAATCATTATTATAACTCATTTATAAATAAATAATAACATTTTAGAAATGAGTATTTACTAAAATTATGGATTTAATTACAATCATTATTTTAATCAGCGTGAGCTGTTTTGAAGTAAAGTCAAACAAGTATCTCATTATTCATACACGATACCACTAATACTTATTAAATAGGTAAACAATATGATTACACAATAAAACCATACAGTTTATCAATTATAAATAGTATAAATTATACAGTACAATAGCCAATCATAGCACACTCATTATTATAAGCTTACAATATTATCTTGAAACAACTATTGATTTTCGGATATTTTAATCGCGTGTTATTACATTATTTTTAAAGCCCGACGTTTCGAAAAATTTTCAGTTATCATGGTCACGGGAAGACTGAGGTGTTATTTGTCATTATACAGTACTATAAAATTATTAATACTTGCGAGGGAAGAACACTAGCAAGACTCCAGATAACATTAGCTCTTTTTGTACATAGCAAATATTAAACGCAAATGTAACTTAAAATTTTGTGAAGGTAGTTAGTATTAATAATTTTATAGTACTGTATAATGACAAATAACACCTCAGTCTTCCCGTGACCATGATAACTGAAAAGTTTTCGAAACGTCGGGCTTTAAAAATAATGTAATAACACGCGATTAAAATATCCGAAAATCAATAGTTGTTTCAATTATAATGTGCAATCGTGAAAATCTTAGAAAATTGTATATTATCTTTCAAAATAAATAATTGAGGTTTTTCTTTCCATCATCTACAATAAAATGGTCTTCATTTCAGGATGCCCCCACCACAGTTCAAGACTCTGAAATCAGAAGATTGTTATGCATTGCACCTTACTCCTGCTACTCAGCAAATAAGGCCCTATGCAGTGGCCGCAGTACTCAAAGGAATCACATTCACCAAGGATAGTTACGATAGTTTCATTGACCTACAGGTTGGTCAATGAGTTTATTAAACTTGATTAATATATTTTAGTATTATGATTACTTATTTGCTCATTTTGTAATACCAACTAATCAACTTGGGAAGTATTTCAGTTTTACACGTGTGCTAAGCCCTTTGACTATTCAGGGAATATATAGACATAAATGATTTACATACAATACAATGATATACACGGCTTTAAATCCTTTGAAGGGGTAGCCAGAGCTAGGGAATTAGAAATTCCTCAGCCACTATGGAAAGTTGCGTGGGGAAAAGATGAAAAATGATATATTTTTTTTAAATTCGACCTATACTACTCATAGTTACTTGACGGATACGAACTTGATATTTTTACTTCTGTATCATGTAGAATACAAAGTTCTCAATAAAATCTCCCTTGCAGGATAAATTACATCAGAATATTTGTAGAAAGAGATCTCTCGTGGCAATTGGTACTCATGATTTAGATACAGTCCAAGGACCATTTGTCTATGATGCTCTCCCTCCACAAAACATCAAGTTCCGAGCTTTAAACCAGCAAAAGGAATTAACAGCTCCCGAGTTAATGGAATTGTATTCGGTAAGTTGCACATAAAATATTAAGACAAGATAATAAAACAAAACCCCTACAGCATAGCAGTAAATCTAAATAATCCTAATCCAAGCTATCCAAATCATCTTAGGATGGCAGAAAATTAGTTATACCAAAACACAAAATCCCCGAAGGTGTGGTAGAAGTACTACTTTTGTGATTGTTTTATACAAAGATATAGAATATTAAACTAATGTGTACAGATAAGCAATACCTAACTAGATTATTAACAAAGTACACTGATCACAAACTACAGCCATTACGCCCGATTTCTGAATTGAGTATTCAAGCTGAGAACGACTTAAGTATCGTTTTGTCTCATTCAGTTGTTAGGATTTCAATGCGACAGAACGATAGTTAAGTTGTTCTCAGCTGGAATACTCAATTCAGAAATCGGGCGTTAGTTTGGCAATTGACAACTTTGTTTGTTCAAATCTATTTGTATTAATATAATCGTTTAACATGTGGTATTCGCATAAAAAACTTTGGTAGAGGTTGATTGAGTTGGGATACACGCTGTTGAATTTTAATAAATATATTAGTGTAACACGAATTTACAGATTTAAGTTTTTAATTTGAAAACATGTTTTTGTTTACGTAAATTGTCACGTTTAAGTTATGTTTCAGCTCTACTCTTTTTCTTCTGCTGCCAATCTAGTTTCATATCGTAAATGGATGATATTATAAATCTATGGTAAACGGGTGGTATTATTCTGTTTGTTATATGGTACATTATTTTTGTTTCAGACTCATGCTCAACTAAAACAATACCTAGGCATAATTAAAGATAGTCCAGTTTATCCTGTTATTAAAGACAAAAATGGAGTTATTTTGTCTATGCCTCCTATAATTAACGGTGATCACTCGAAAATCACCCTCAATACCAAAAATGTTTTCATTGAATGTACTGCTACAGACTTGACAAAGGTAAGGGGTTTTCAAATAAATATCTATTAGAGAGGAAAACTCATAATATCTGTCAGTTTAACATAGTACTAACCAATTTACTCTTGAGTGAGGGGTCTGTAAATTGGTAACTTACACAAACTATCAATCGGCTGCCATAAATCAATCACCAACTATATTAATATAAATTTTCATGAAATTCGATACATCAGTCAAATTAAACATTACTTGAAAATGCTCATAACTGGTCGATAACGTTTTATCTCAAGGGGTGGAAGAGGTACTGATACTATATAACAACACGTGATATATTTGTCTTTGTGTGGTTTTACGAGTCTTGCTGAAAAAAACATCTGTTTTCAGGCGATCATCGTTTTAGACACAATAGTGTGTATGTTTTCAAAATATTGCGCGACCCCATACCAAGTTGAACAATGCAAGGTGTACGCTCCTGACGGCACCTACGAGCTGTACCCTAAATTGGAGTACAGAGAAGAACTCGTGGACATTACGAAAGCTAACAAATACATTGGAATTGAGTGAGTCTATTTTCACTCTATGATTACATGGAAAAGTTATCCAGTTTGGTTTCGGTAGTATTATTTTTCTTCTCCTTTGATCTTAGTCACATTGATTTGACAATGATAACTCTTATCATTGTCAAAACAATGCTACTTTTATAAATTAGTATCTTTTTCCAATATTAACTGTGTTTTAAATTGTTCTGTGCTAAGAACTAAATGCTGTGAAAATTCATGCTAGTGATTTCTATATAATTCCGTTCAATTTTATTCGAGCGTATCTCTTGTGCTAATGAACTAAATATTTATTTATGACACCATCTGCCACACATCTTTGTGCCCAATATAGTGAGTTCTTATAAAGAAAAATAAATTATTGTAATATTAAATATTAGTAAGAATTACGGTGCGCCTCCAGTATGTAATACTCAACTCAAACTTTCACGCCGTAAATCCCCGAAGGAGTTGGCAGAAGTACTAATACTTCTGAACATCACGTGACATTATCACTGGTAGAAAATGACTATCTGTCTGTCTTTCTGTCTGTGTGTCCGGTCATCTCGTTAATTCTACAAGACGGATCTTGATCAAATTTGGTATGAATGTAGCTTATACATCTCGCAAGTCTTCGCAAGAGTTCCCACAGGAGCATAAAAAAACATAACTTTTATATGGCTCCCCATATTCACACGATTTATTTTTTCATCGAACAACTTTATCATACTCTTCATTAATAGTCTTTTTGGAAAAAATAAGGGTTTCATCCATTTTCATCTAAATTGTCCATTTCAAAATGGACATTTGTCCATTTAATTGTTTGTCAATAGTACGACTACTATATATAGCTTATCAAAATTTTTAAGTCAACACTAACGTCTTCGTGGCGTAGCGGTATACCGTTTGGTTAATTCTAATCGAACGGAAGACCCAGGTTCGAATCTCGAGGATCACAATCTTTTTGCGATATTTTTTTGTTTTTGAGTTAGTTTAGAATAATAGGAAGCATTATTCCTTCTTTTTCACATTCAACTATGCGAATATGTATGAATAAAGATGATTATATTGTATATACTTATATTGTATGAATTTTGCGTATTCATTTGGTAGGTCTGAGAATATGTTTATAACTTTTATTTTTTTAACTATTTTTAAACGAATATTCCTATAGATATATTATGCTATACTTACGCATAAATTAATAATCTGCTTAAGTCTCAGAATGCATAGTTTTTAATAATAGCACTCAATCTCTCATTCTCAATTTTAATTTAGTACCGCCATCTATGACTGATTGGCTGCAATCTCTCATATATCACCAACGGTCAGTGTAGGGGGCAGCACCGGTCCAAAACCGCAGCGCCAAACTGCTATCCATACTTACCAAAGATATTCTCATTTTTGAACATAGACAATGGTTTGTTTGGTGATTCTTATGAACCATTAATGAAATGGTTTTTTGGAATTTACCCCCTAAGGGATTGAAGTATAGTACCTATACAGATTTTTGACATTTCTGTATCTAGAAATTTGAAACTTGATGCGATTGACTGTTATTACCACTACAAAAAAGAATATATGAAATTCGTCTATCAATCATTCATGAGTATATACAAACCGCTATAAATCCCAAAAAAGGGTAGCTACAGCTTCAGAGATAGTAATTCTTTATCCACTTTTGGAAGTAAAGATAGCATCACCCAATAATCACTTAAAAAGCCTCAATGTTCTTTATATCTATTACAACGCCCGCGGGAATAAAACACTGACCTCCATTATACTATATTTGTACGCTGGACTAATGATACGTATCAAAATGACAGCTATTTACTGTGCCAATTTGAAGCGCCCCCAGTGAAGGAACGAGGAACTAAATATGACGTAAACTGCAAAATAGCCAGTGTTTTTTTTACCATAAAGCATAATATATCTATGGTTTTTAGAAACAATTATAAATCAATAGTGCTGTAAAGTTTCGTTTCGATAAAACTTTATATATTGTCATTTGATATATTGTCTTCGTGTTTGTAAATGATTTTGGAGGTTTATTGCCATTAATTTTGCTGATTATGTCTTAATATTATTGTCCATACATAAATAAGTGGTGGTACGTATTGGTCAACTATGAAAATTTCCCTTATTATTAGATCTAGCTTGCTGACACAGCCACTTTCTCCGGCTTCGGCTTATCTTACGATAACTCAATCATTGCTTAACCAAGGCATTAGCGATTAATTTGTTTGGACATTAGCCTTTCCTTTAAGCAGAAACATTTTATCGATATATTTTATCTTACTGTCCCATCTCTTTTATTAGTTCCTTGTTCCTTCACTGCTGCCGTAAGCGCCAAAATGGCGAAAATCAAATCGCCTCACTGTCACCCGGCCTATAAATTAGTCCAGCGTACTTATATAGTATAATGGAGGTCAGTGGAATAAAAATATATAAAAAAACAGAAGTGTTTTGGTATTTTGGATGTAAACCGAATGCAAAAAATGTAGTCCACGCGGACGTAGTCGCGGGCAAAAAGCTAGTTACTAATATAGCCGTTCTGGACCACCATTCCACGGACCATACCCCAAGCACGATACGAGCAGTACAAACATACATATACTTCTCAAACTCAAACGTTCACGTCGTATATACCCCAAGGGATTGGCAGAGGTACGAACTCTTCTGAACATCTCGTTACATTGTCACCTGGTGTTTATAGAGTACCCACGTTTTGCTTGGACAGTGTACTCTTGTGATAGGGGGCAGCCCTATCGCCGTTTGGTATGAAAACACTGTCACATGACTAAGTGTAACTTAGCCATGTGGGTTTCCTCACGATGTTTTCACTCATCGTTAACAACCATGATAAATTATTTACATATATGTCTTTAGAAAAGACGAATTGGTGTAGGCCCGACCCTGGATATGAACTCACGCCTGTCTGCATTCTACCAATTGGACTATCACGGCTGTAGTATGTAATACTAACTGCATAAACTAAGTACCAATAGCACGCTAGTAACAGCGGTGTGTAAACTAAACACTGAATTAGCTATCACTTCGTTTTTATATCTTTGTGTTAGCGTCATTAATATTTTAATACGTCATTTTAGTCATGAGTACGTTATCCGGTCAATATACAGGTGTATTGACCGGTCAATGTTCAAGTATATTGACCGGTCATGAGTCTGGTTCCAACTGTCAGGAAGTCATGAGTATAGTATAGCATTGACATGAGTTCAGTACGTCAACGGAGTGGTCATGAATACAGTTACAGGGAGGGGTAGGGCGCTCTTGTTTTTCGACACCTGACAGGCCGGCCAGTCTGTTCGTCGCAGCCGTGCGAAGTAGACTACTAAGGTTCAAGTGCTAGAATTAATAAGTGAAGAGAGAAAGTGTTAAGTGCCAGTAAAGTTGAAATTAAATAAATAATTTCAAATTATAAGTGCTGTATCATTTCGGACTCCAATAGTTCAGAAGTGGGATTCGAACGACGACGCCCACAAACGTAAGTTCTACATTATTTTCTTTTATCTTATTATTTTTTGTCTTTCCAGATTTTTTTTAATTATTTTATTTTTGGAATGTTTATTCTGAAAATTTAACGCTGAAAATTTAGCTTAAAAATAAAAACGAAGCATTAAGTTAAAATACAATAAATGATTTTTTTTTCCTTCATAGTTAAGAAAAAAAAATCAAGTAATTTAAAGGGGCGTTAATTGCGTTTCTTTTTTTTATTCTTTTTTTTCATTTATTTTTAAAGAGGTCTAATACAGGAATAGATGTATAGAATCAGCTTTAATAAGTCAATTTGTTTAATAATTTAATTAAGTTTATTCTATTAATTTATTTTTTTACGAATTTTCGGGTCTCTTTGGCTCTGGTTTTAATGATTATGAGTAGTTTATTTATTTTTATGAATATTTATTGTGAGAATTCGAGATGTAGATTATATTTTTTTTATTATTAATTTTGTAGACCATTGCTACACTAAGTCTTTTTCTCTTTAGTCAATTCTTTAATATGTTTTACAATTCTATAAATATGAAATAGGCATATTGATCTTTTTTTTACAAGTTTGCTTAAATTTAATGAATTTATAGAGCAAATTCACTTATTGTTCTAAATTTATTTAATTATTTTTGTTTATTTTATAATGTACATACCCGTACGACTGGGGTTGTATACATCTAGCCGAAGCTACTCTTCGGGGGTGTATGCGATTTGCCGGTGTTCACTTTGCCAGGGCACTTCCTGGGAGTGTGCATAGTCGAGAGTACATTTTTAGAGTTATGAACTGATATTTCCTGTCGTTGGGGGCACAGAGCGAGCCGTTCACATATTGAACCGTGTACACCTAGCCGAGGCTACTCTTCGGGGGTGCACGCGGGTCTGTTAGTGTTCACCTTGCCACGGCACTCCTTGGAGATGTGCACTGTATTGTGCGGCTTGCGTTTGCTACTAACAGTTTTATTATGTGCGTAATCGTTAGAAACTTAATAATAGCTCCCATTTATGCTATGCGATTATGATTTTTTTTTATATATTTGCTGTCTTATGCTTAATTTTTACCCTTCGCAATGATCTGTGTAAAAAAGAAAACTTTGATGAGATACTAAGCTTGGTATTTGAAAGTTTCAGTTGGAGATGGAGCAAAACTATGACCAAGGAGAGCTCGAGATTGCGAGCAGTGGTCATAATCGAGACAATGGGCGTGGCGCGTCCAGATCCAGTAACCAAGGAGAGCCCTCAGGTGAGAGCCATGGTATGGATCGCAATAATGACCCAAGAGTGCCCATGCAAAGGGGCCGGGGTGTGGTTAAAAGTCCAGGAGTACCCGGGAGAGCGGGTCGGGACTTCGATACTATCAGCCAAGGAGTACCTGAAGTGGGTCATGGCTATATTGGAAGTGAACCACCTAGGAGAAGTGTGTCTCCGTCTCCGGTGCTACCGCAACCATCGACTTTGTTGGTGAACGTGCAAGCCAGCGTAGACGACGTCGCAGCCCTTCGCCGGAAGACAACCGTGAACATTATCATACTTCTTTTAAGCGTCCTAGATTACCTAACATGGATGTTAATAATGATGTTTTGGATAAGTTTTTGTCAATCTTACAAAATGTTAGAGGGTTAGATAAGCCTAGACTTACTTTTAATGTTAACGTCATCCCAGAATTCGATCCAATGTTGAAAGACCAAACTGTTTTAACGTGGCTTACTAAGGTCGAAGAGTGTGCTGAAATTTATGGTTGGGACGATAGGGAAACGATTCATTATGCGCTCCCGAAGCTGACCGGGGTGGCAAAGACATGGTACCAAGGTTTGCCATCCTTATTGTTTACTTGGTCCGAATGGAAGAGGAAGCTTATTGAGTCGTTTCCATGTCGTGAGGATTACGCTGAGCTTTTAACAGAAATGTTGTCAAAGAAAGTTAAGTACGGTGAGTCCTTGGAGCACTATTATTACGCAAAGGTCAATTTATTGAACAGATGCAAAATTTATGGCAGGCAGGCAGTAGACTGTATTTTATATGGTATAGAAGATCGTGCGATAAAAGTCGGAGCTCAAGCTGCTCAATTCACCGAACCCGAACAGGTACTAAAATACTTTAGGACGGTAAAGGTAGGGCAAATTAGGGATCGTGACACTCGTAGTGACGAGAGATCGTATAATTCAGCTAAACCCAGTACTTCCCGAGAAAACACAGGATCCTCTGATATAAAGTGTTTTAACTGTAACGAGACTGGGCACCGTAGTTCAAAATGCAGTAAACCGTCTGTCAAATGCTCATATTGTGAAAGAATGGGACATTTAGTAGAATACTGTTATAAAAAAGGGTTGGTGAAAAATCAGGAAAACGATCAGGGACAAGGTAAGGATAAGAATGAGAAGCAGGTAGCAGAATTGACTATCGACGATGCAAACAATAAGTACATGATAGATATTAAGGTTAATGGTGCGACAGTAAAATGTCATGTTGACTTAGGGAGCCAGTGCTCTTTGACCGGTCAATGTTCAAGTATATTGACCGGTCATGAGTCTGGTTCCAACTGTCAGGAAGTCATGAGTATAGTATAGCATTGACATGAGTTCAGTACGTCAACGGAGTGGTCATGAATACAGTTACAGGGAGGGGTAGGGCGCTCTTGTTTTTCGACACCTGACAGGCCGGCCAGTCTGTTCTTCGCAGCCGTGCGAAGTAGACTACTAAGGTTCAAGTGCTAGAATTAATAAGTGAAGATAGAAAGTGTTAAGTGCCAGTAAAGTTGAAATTAAATAAATAATTTCAAATTATAAGTGCTGTATCATTTCGGACTCCAATATTTGTCTCCGTCAACCTTCGAGTCCGTAGGGCGCGCGAGGTTAGCTCGACATTGAAGGAGTAAAATATACCATTTTAATATCTAGCGTTATAAAATAAGGTAAATTTGATCATAGTTCGATATTTAATATGATAGCAAACGAACAGAATAAGCTAATTTAAAATTATTATGTAATTTAAAGTTTTAAGCTTCAAGAGTTGACTCAATCATATTCTTTCAGAACAGACGCTCTCATAAAACAACGAACTATTGTACTCTACATCAACAAAATGTCTTCCAACACATCTTGGCTTTACACGTGACATCCTTGCTCTCACATACTTTCGGCCACCTGCCTTAGTAAGGGCCGGCCGGATTTTGCCTCTTCCATTCCATGCTCCATTGGCTACTACCAAGGCTGAAAGTAATAATACTAAATTGATATACCTAAATAATAACAGATTATACTCGCTTATTCTCCTATATATTTGTTATGAGCGGCTACTTACGAAGCGATTTAGTGTGAATGAAACTAGACTAGATTCCACTTGGTGAAAATATTGTTCAAATGATGGATGGGGGGCAATGCAGGACTGGTCGTTATGTTTCCTATTAGCTGAAATTATGATGCATGAAAATACATAAGATTAAAACACTTAACTTGACCTGAGTGCCTAACCAATTACACTTAACCTTTTTTAGAATACGGATATGAATTGATAAGTGAAGCAGCCGATCAAGTTAGTACTTACAATAATCCTGGTATCTTTAAAATGTTCAGACACAAACTAAAACAACCAAGAATAAGGAAGAGAATACGAATTGATGATTTAGATGAGTCAGAAAAACAAAAATTAAGGGAGCAGTGGAGAATACAAAAGCAAAGAAAGAGACAGGAAAAAAAGAATAAACTGCTTAGCTTATCCGACCCGCGACGCTCAATAACAGACGGATCCTTAGATTTTCTGTTTTAAAAATTTGCCAAGGTCGAAGTCGCCAGTAGCAGATCGACTTGCAGAACATTATGTTATATTTATTATAATAGACATGGCAATAAAATGATAACAGAGGACGAAAGAGAATTAAGACTTAGAATTTATATATTTATACATATAGAATAAAATATGGAATATATTGTATTTTCTTATACGTATTTGATATTGTTATATTATTTTTAGATTTTAAGTTACCGTTATGATTAATATAACCTTTTATTCTTTATTTACCTAGATTATTTAGGTGAAGAAAAGTTATGTCTCAATGTCGAAATTTAGCATTCCATAATTTCCATAATGCTGAAATCATCAGAACAAGTTAAACGAAATAGATTATCATAAGTTATAGTTACATTATTCACTTTATTTTAAATATGTTTTATTGTGTATGTTAAACACTGATTAAAGAACATGCAACCATTTTTCAGACTTATTATTTCTTTACAAGGAAGTCCATACAATGTTGATAACGGTAATCTACACTTCTTCTTAGTTTTATTCAGGTAACACAGTGAATATTCATTTAAATATTTATTAAGAAGTAAGAAATCTACCTGACAAGTCTAAATAAAATGTATTGTATAAAGCATAATGGTACAGATGGCAATATGATACAGAATGAGTTTTGATAAACTCATTGAGCTGTGCCTGGATTGTTCAGTATATAAAATATTTTGTTACAGTCAAACCTTAAGTTAGGTTAGGTGCTGTTAAGTTTAACTAGTCATTTCTCAGATTAGACAAAAAACACAAATCATTCATCGTCTTTTGTCTTGAAATTTTCGTCAAACTCCAGTTTACCTCGTGGCGCTATTATTTTACTTCCGATACTCTCGAAAACTCTTATAAACGACTTGTGTGAAGCTCATGTGGTACACTAAAGAATTATAAAAAGATAGAACCAAATTATTCAATATGAAAAACCCAAAAAAAACTTGTGTGTGTATTGTCTAACCGTTACACGATGTTCCATACAGTGAGAGCGGGACGGCGCTAGCGTCGCTGCTGAGTCGCATGGGGCTGCGCGCACAGGCGGGGGAGGGGGGCGAGCTAAGCGTCATCGTGCCGCCCACCCGACATGATGTCATCCACGCTTGTGACATCTACGAGGATATTGCTATTGCTTACGGGTAAGCTACTTGATGTAACGATAGTAGTTGTTTAACTGCCAATTTGTACTTGGCGTGGCACTGTACAAGGTTGGCTTATGCCCCGCTGGAGATTTTTTTGGGTTGCATTATAAGGTAACTCTTATTAAGAGACTTGCGTGGGCTATTGCTGCTAGGCCCCGAAAAGTGAATAGAATACATACATACATATACTCACGCCGTGGCGTTGGCGTAGGTAGAGATTATCGATCGCCACTTTATACGATCCAGGCAAACCTCTCTAGCTTTATCTACATCCATCAATCTTTTCATACATGCTATTTTATTCTTCATACTTCGGACGCCTGGCTTTTTGAGCACACTCTTAATTTGGTCCAAGTGTGTCCTCCGTGGCCGTCCTCTACTTACAGTACCTTCCACATTAGCTCTATAGCTCCCTTTTACAAATTTTTCATCATCCATCCTCTCGTTGTGCCCAAACCATCTCAACATTCTTTTTTAGGGTTCCGTACGTCTGAATACAAAAACGGAACGTCGCTTACAGTCAATTATCTCCGAATCTATGAGACTGATTAAATTGATATTTGGTACACATATGAATTCCTGTGACCCAAGCACAGAGGTGTGACGTGAGCAGATGAAATCTGTATATGGGGGGTCATTTTTGGAGGGGAAGGGGAAAATTAAAAAATAATAATCTGAAAACTGCATCGTGTGGCATATCAAATGAAAGGTCTTGTTGAGAGAATCTTAAATGTATTTTTTGGTAATTTTAAAATAAATAGTTTCCAAGTTATTCAAGAAAATAGACGAAAATTGACCATTCCCCCCCCCCCTTATCTCCGAAACTACTGAACCTAAAATTTTGAAAAAAATACAGAAATTAGTTTTCTCCTTATAGATTATAGGAAAGCCTATAAGAAGTCCATGATATTAAAATAACATGGTAAATCACTCAATATCAACATCGTACTGAACCCTCTTCACGCGAGTTCAGCTCACACTTGTTCTATCTTACTTACAATATCATCTTTTACATCACACCTTTCACGAATCACGTTATTCCTCACACGATCACATAACCTTATATTACAAACATGAATAGAATTCTTAGTCGAAAATGTTACATTTAAACTTGGGATCTACTTGCTCTTCGTTGGCTTTTTATCAAATAGAATTTAAACCAGAAGGGTAAGCACGAGCCGTGTTTAAACTAGTTATCGCGTGGGATAAAGCAGCCATCTCTTACGCACTTACTTAGTATTGTATACTGCCATCTCATTCTAACCGTTATCGTGTCGATAAAATAGTGCTCGTGCTTGCCCTGCAGGTAGGTTTCGAAATGAATGGGAATCTGTTGCGCGGTATATGATAGATATAACTGGTAGGCGTCACTAAGGCTCTATTCAGGATATTTCCAGACATAGATTAACATTTAATCTGGCTTAAAATATGTGTGTCGACGAGATCTCTCTCATACCTCATACATCTTCCGAAGAAGAATTTGATTAAACTTAGGGCATGACCACACGATGCGGTGGGCACATCGCCAGCAGTTTTCTACATGTACAAATGTATGTTTGCTGTGTAGTGTCGGCTTATAATAGCACTACCCCATTTTTTTCGATGGGTGTACTTAAGAGGGGTGTACGGTTTGTACTGTCTTTAAATGATAGAGTCTGATGATATTAATAAAACTGATATAATTACTGATTAAACACAATTAATTATGAGTACACACGGAAGCTGATAGATGCGAACTAACTTAATTTAACCTAAATAGCTATGATTCGGCGTAAACTGCTGATCGTACAAAATGTACGGTGATTGACCGTACATGCTCCGGAACAGGAGAGAAAAACATGTTTGGAATAATTTAAATCTTAATTTTTGCCAATGTCATTTTTAATTTTTTATTTGACAAGAGATAACATATTTTGTTTTTAGTTTGTTTATTATTTAACTTTCTTTACCTGAGATTCAATTGAGGCAAATGATTTTAAATATTTTAGTTTCACGTTGTTTTTCTTTGTATTACTTGTGTTTTGTGTTTTTACGATATCTTATTTTGATGGCCATTGTGCCTTCTGCATTTGCTGCACTGCAATGCGTGCTGTTATATAATATTTGACTTTATGAATCCATAAAAAAATTATTTATTTTTTGTATCCATTCATCCTGCTGGCAGGTAATGGTTCACTGTGTGTGTTGTCTAAAACAACAACACAACCAAACCAATAGAATTAATATTATATAGAAACTATATAGTATACATATTTTTTATATTATTATTATTTTATTATGCAACAGAACGTCAGTGATGATGACACGAGTGAGTCTTACGTGTCCTTTTCCTCTTCAAGTGATTTAGATACAAGTGGTAGCTTCTATAGTGTTCCCTCACTAGTTGAAACACTTGATACTCATTTTTCTTCATTGCACAAAAACTTTAATATTATTCATATTAACGCTCAAAGCATACCTGCTCATTTTAATGACATGTTATATTCATTTGAGAGTAAAAATATTCACGCAATTCTTGTATCTGAATCTTGGCTTAAACCATTTCTTCCTTCCGCTTCTTATACTTTACCAGGGTTTCAACTCATTAGAAACGATCGTGTAAGCGGTCGTGGTGGTGGCGTTGCTATCTTTCTTCGAACTCATATACCATATTCTATTATTAGCACGTCAACTCAGCCTCCTCCCTCCAATGCAGGTGAACATTTATTCCTAGAACTCGTACTAGGTCACAATAAAGTTTTACTTGGTGTCTACTATAGTCCATCCCTTCAAATAAACTTTTTTCCTTCTTTTGAGAAACTCTTAGAAGACCTCACCCCTTCTTACGATCACTCCATTATAATGGGTGACTTCAACACCTGTCTTTTAAAACGTGATTCCCGTTCAAAATCCCTAGCTTCGATTTTTCATAGCAGTAATTTTCATATTCTTCCTCTTAATGCAACCCACAACTTACCCAATTGCATTCCATCTCTTCTTGACTTGATAGCTGTCTCTTCTCCTAATCATGTCGCCCTTCATGGCCAAACTTCAGCTGATGCTTTTTCACATCACGATCTTATTTTCGTATCTTATAAAGTTCGCCCACCTAAAAACAAGTCGAAAATTCTCCTGCAGCGCAGTTTTGGTAGTATAGATTTGGATAGGCTGCGACACGATGCTTCGAATATTGATTGGACGGAATGTACCGTAGGGGATACTATTGATGAAAAAGTTAAAAAATTTAATACCTTACTCACGTCACTTTACGATATTCATGCTCCGGTAAAAGCCGTTAAAATGAGACATTTTCCTGCACCATGGCTCACTGACGAAATTAGAGATCTCTTGTCGAAGAAAACTCGGGCCCAGTCTAAGTTTAAATCACGGCCGTCTGATCTAAATAAGGAAAAGTTTGTGGCGATTCGAAATCACTGCAATAGGGTGTGTAGGGATGCACAGCGAGACCACATTCATGATTCCGTTGAGAATGGCGATCCGGCTAAAGTCTGGAAGTTTCTTAGATCCTTAGGAGTTGGAAAATCTCGTCAAGATTCAATCCCGAAAGATCTGGACCTTACTTCACTTAATAATCATTTTACCTCAACGTCTACCTTTGATGGTATTAAAAAAGCTGACACTCTGCAATTTCTTTCTACACTTCCAACTCCGGATTATCCTCCCTTTACTATTTGTCAATTCTCCGATTGTGATGTTAAGAAGAATATTATGTCAATTACATCAAACGCAACAGGTGGTGATAGTATAAGTCGTAAAATGATTTTGCCTATAGTTGACATAATAATTCCCACCATTACTGATATCCTCAATAACTCCATAACCTCAGGATCATTTCCGACGGTATGGAAAGAAGCCCAAGTCACCCCGATTCCTAAAAAAGTTAATCCAAAATCCTTCTCTGAATATCGCCCTATATCTATCCTCCCTTTCCTTTCTAAAGTCCTTGAACGACTTGTACACAGACAATTAAATGATTTCTTGACTAAAAATGATCTACTTAATCCTTTCCAATCTGGTTTCCGCCCTTCCCACAGTACCGTTACGGCTTTGGTTAAAATTACTGATGACATACGTTTGGGGATGGACAAGGGATTACTGACTGTTCTATCACTGCTTGACTTTAGTAGCGCATTTAATTCTGTTGACTTTGATATATTATTGGCTTTGCTTCGTTCTATTAACATATCTCCAACGGTGATTGACTGGTTTCGTAGTTATCTACAGGGGCGTCGGCAGCGCATTCGCATCGAAGATTCTTATTCTCCGTGGTGTGATTTAATTGCCGGTGTTCCACAGGGTGGTGTGTTGTCTCCTCTCTTATTTGCTATATTTATTAATAGTATTTCTCATCAACTCACTTCTTCCTACCACCTTTATGCAGATGATCATCAAATTTACACACAAGCAAATCTTGATCAATTGAATATGTCCATTGGCCTGATTAATGGTGATCTGGAGCGCATTTTGCGTTGGAGTGAGGCATATGGGCTAGCAGTCAATCCAAATAAATCACAAATAATAATAGTCGGTAGTTCTCGAATGATTTCTAGGATTGATTACAAATCACTGCCACCTGTGTTATTTGATGGAAAATCAATCTCTTTTAGCCCCGTGGTAAGGAACTTAGGCATTATGATCGATTGCAATTTATCTTGGGTACCCCAATTAGAATCGGTAAGCCGAAGGATGTTCGCGTCAGCGGGCTCCCTCAGGAGACTGCGTAATTTTCTACCTACTGCTACCAAAACTGCGTTAGCTCAATCTCTACTCCTTCCAATTTTGGATTACGCTGATACCTGTTATCTTGATTTAACGGAAGAACAGCTAAATAAATTAGAGCGTCTCCAAAACTTATGCATAAGGTTTGTTTTTGGATTGCGTAAGTATGATCACGTGTCTGTTTATCGTTCTAAACTTAAGTGGCTTCCTATTCGCCTCCGCCGAAATGCGCATACTTTGTCTCTTCTTTACTCTATCTTGTTCAATCCTGCCACCCCTTTCTATCTAAAAGAACGTTTTCAATTTCTATCTTCTTCCCATAACCTTAATTTACGTTCAGACCATAATCTTCAATTAACCATTCCCTCTCATTCAACCAATTTCTATGGCTCCTCTTTTTCTGTACACGCTGTGCAATTGTGGAACGCACTTCCTGTGGAGGTGCGACTGGCTAAATCCCTTAATGTGTTCAAGGATCTGGTGAAACAACACTATCTCACTGAAGCGCTGTAATACTGTTGCTTTTTAAATTATATGTATTAATTATATTTCTAAAACGTATTTGTGTATTTTATTTAGGTATTTGTATTACTTGTATATATAAAAGTATGTAGCTATGTATGTATGTGTGTTCATATGTGTGTAATATGTACCTATATTATTTTGTGTAATTAATATTTATGTTATTATTTCAATTAAATAAGTTAGTTTTAAAGTAAGCTTGTTTTGTGCATCTACCTAGATAACTAGTTTACCGATCTCACCTTCCAAAGGTTGTCTGGAAGAGATCGCTTTTAGCGATAAGACCGCCGATTGGACCTCACTGTAAACTGTATGATAATTTATTTTGTAAATTTGTGTTTGATGTACAATAAAGAGTTATTCTATTCTATTCTATTCTAAATCGAATGATATCTAAACCTTAATTAATGACATTTCACTTAAATATCTCAAATGGCGATAAAGTATAAATTAAATATTTACAAGTCAACTTAAATATGATATTAACTGATAGTATTCACTCATAATTATTATAACTTAAACATAAAAAAGATAAAACAACTTAAATATTTATATGCAATCTTAATAGTATTAACTGATAACCACGGACCTTAAATATTTATATTATTTAAATAAATTATATGTAACACAAAAACTCTAACTTTTACTAAAATGATTAATGAAATTAGGTGAGGTATTCTTATTCATAACACTCGCGTAATGATTGTTTATTATTTCGTTATCACTATCCCCTGATATTTCGATTGAAGTGTGTCCCAATCGTCTGGAATGGTGAACGCGAGGCTGCATTTGGCGCGAGGAATGTGTCGCTTTATTTCTGAGTCTCGCTGTCGGTACCGCTGCCGCTTGCATCGGCGCGGGAGTCTGCGCGGGCAACGTCGCCGCCACCGCGCTGCTGATATCACTTCCTCTAGCTCGAGTTCCGCAAGTGCCTAGTCTTCGCCTGGTTAATGTCAGCCCGATGCAAATGAGGATCCCTGCTATGGTGCCTATCATTCCGTATTGGGTCACATCATGGGAAGTTGGTCTATCGCTCAGAAGAATTTCTGTCCCACTGTCTTTCATTTGTTTAATCTGGGTCTTGATCTCATTGATTTGCTGATGAAAGCGTGAATGGTTGCTGATTCGAATCTGTTCTAGTAAGTCTGAGTTGTTCAAAGTGGTGATTGGTAGGTCTATAATACTATTGATTTGAGGTATGTTTATTTTTAATACATTGGCTTCAATTTCGAGTTTGTTACTCTGATAGCTATGCGAATATATCGTAAACTCTGCGCCTTTGATAATACAGTCGCCACTTAACGTTATAATACCATTTCCATTAAGCCGCTCTGATGTTATTTGACTCCCACATATGATTCGAACCGTGCATTGTTTACAACACGAATATAGGTGAGTGTTACGTTCATAAAGTTCTGACCAGACAGTTTTGCAAGGTTCCGAGTATAAGGTACATTGCCCCGTTACATCATCAATAATACAAAGGCTCTTATCAGATGTCATGTGATAATGGGCATAGCTTAATTGAGTCATCGTATCTACTACAATGTAGTACGTCTGCTTGTGACATAATGAAATACGAGTCTTTCTGTATATTCATAGCTATGTACTCTGATATAGGTCGAATGTTCACCATGTTATTGTTTACATTTTGATAGATTGGATGTAGTCGATATATCTCGTAGTAATCCCTGGCAACTAACGGTATCCGAATTTCAAAAATAAAGTATTTTTGTGTCATTTTTGCCTTAACCTTCAACATGTGGAAAAGTTTTGGTAAGTCTGTTGCAATGTTGTTAATCGGTAATGATAAATCTTTTCCAAGTTGGCCAGATATGATGTTTAACTCATCTTGAAATTGTTGCGGGCTGATAAGGTGGATATTAAATGTTCCGTAGTGCAAGTCGGCTATTGTATTGAGTAAATTATCCTGTATTTCTCTTAAGCTTTGTAACATCGAATTCGTGACAATCGCTGATAATGCAAAACTGTTGCTATTCGCTGTAACTTGAATATTTGCCTTTAGTTGATTGGTCATTCTGTCTATTTCATTCAAATGTTTGTTGATGTACTTATGTTGTAGATCCATGGTGTTTTCTACTCTTTGCAAAATATTGTTTTGGGCTTCGACTATCGATGTTTGATTTTTCCATAACAGTGTCATGTGTTTCTGATTGCTGTGAATGGTCTCGATATCTTTGAGATATTGTTCTGCGAACTGATCGTCTAATACTCCAAAAAGCGTATGCGCCAGGTTTCCCACACCGTTGATAAGTCCGCGTCGCGTGCGCTCATGCTCCGTGGGAGTTTGTGGGCCGAGCAACATATGATTATAAAGGTCAAACTCCTTATAGCCTTGATTTAACTGTAACATTATAACGTCACATAATAAGGGCTTCTCAGTGTGAGGGCAAACATCCCCAATATTCTTTAGGTATTTAGTAAGCATCTCAGCGCCTTCCCAATAAGGATTCATATTATAATATACTACCAGCTTCCATTCGTCTTTGTAAATATGCATGTCTGATATTTTGTCGAAATAAATGCTCTGATTGCTGCTTAGTTGTGCTATGTTATAGGCGCATTGTGCCGGTAATATAAGTAACATGGTAAGGAAAGTTACTGCCATTTTTTAATGTTATTCCTACGTTTGGTGGTTTTCTCTGTTTCTGATTGGTTTCTGATGTATTTGTGCTGATTTCGTTTGCTGGTAATGGTGACAATTTTGTTATTGGTCTTTTAATAACACCGTTTTTTGTTTTCACGCTCACGTCTCGTACAAAACCATCTCTTCCAGGGTGTACATCCACTACTCTGCCGACCGACCACTTGCAAGGCGGTAGCTCTCTAAGGGCTTGATCTATAAGAAAGGTCGTTAAATGAATTTCATGTGCAATGATAAGAAGGTGTTTTAAGTTTTCGCTGATTTGTCTATTCTTTAAACGACCGCCCACTCTCAGTAATCCATCTTTTAAAAATGGTGATAAATTTACGATTTTGCTCTTTACGTCTATTTGTTGCTGATTTTTGAGTTTAAATATTTTTTCATGAAACTCATTCTGCTGGTGATGGTAGATTTTCCTTTTCCTTTCACTCGACAATTCACTGCTAGATAAAAATGATTGATGAAGTCGGTCAACCGATGCCATCCGTAACACACAAGCTTTCTGCTTGGGATCGCCTAACTTGTAAGGTGATAGATATTGGTATAGTGTGTTGGGTGTCATAGGCAGAGACACTACATACCGACCATCTGCCTGTCGGTATGTTTCTTTTTCGTTCTGCTCAATGCAATAATAGTCAGCTGTAGACATATTTAGTGGATTTTCGGCAATATCTTCTACTGTCCAGAATCTTTGAAGGTCTTCCATGTTATTCAGAACGACGTTACACTGATAAGTCTTCACGCTGCCACATAATAGCCATCCAAGGTGTGTCTGCTGTGCTATCGGTATTAAATCATGTTCCCCTTTTATCATGCCGCCCATCATGATAAGAGCATAAATATCGGCCCCTAGCAAAATGTCGATAGGGCGACTGATGTTAAATTGCGGATCTGCTAGGGTGATATTCTCTATATGTGACCAATTTGGTTTTTCAAACGTCTGATTTGGTAATTTATTCATAAGGTTTTTCATTATAACCACATGAGTGTCAAAGGTATACTCTCCGACTATCGCTGATACCGAGATATTCATTGCGCCTTTACAATTATTTTCGTGCGTGCCTAGACCATATACTACGCCCTGGCAACGACGTTGAGGTAGGCCGAGCTTCTCCGCCGCATTCTCAGTGATGAGAGATATTTGTGAGCCTTGGTCAACGAGAGCGCGCATGTTATGATAAGTACCATCTATCCCTTGTACCTTGATTTGTGCGGTTGCTAGTAAAATTTCTGCTGATTGATTTTGTGAAACATTAACATTTTCTTGTTTGACTACTGATGATGTTGATGGCTTCACACACGCTTCGTGCAGTAAGGTACTATGTGACTCCGGACATTTACGACACGATTTCGTTGAAAAACATTTGCCTCCTCTATGGTCGTATAGACAATTGACACAAAGTCGTAAATCGTGTGTTGCCTTTAATTTTAAATCATTTGGCAATTTTATGAATTCCTTGCAAAAGAAAATGGAATGCTCGCCGTTGCAGTAATGACATTTATAAGCTGATGATACGTGATAAGATTTCCCAATCTGCTTGTTGCTGTTGTTATTTATTCTATTGGTATTATAATGATTGTATTGATGCGATGGTCTTTTCGGGCCAAATGAATTCGAATGGGTTGATTTCTGTACCACAGTGTTATCTTGCTTTCGTCGAGATGCTTCAAGGGAAGTAAACTTGCTTTCTAGAAACTCAAAAAAGTCTGATAGCGATGGTAAATCTCGAGGTGATTTTAATGATTCAATGTAATCTTTGTGCGTTTCAGCGTCTAATTTTTGCGACAAGATATATACTAACATGGGATCCCACGTGGTTATATCCACCCCCAAGTTCTTGATGGCGTTTAAGCACTCTTTTGTAGTGTCGTGGATTTTCTTGATGAGAAATGATGTTTGTTGTGTCATTACTGGCAGCGACATAAGTGTACTCATGTGCGAACTGAATATCAATTTAATATTATTATATCTCTGGTTAAGGATATCCCAACACACCTGATAATTTTGAGAGCTGATATTTAAATGCTGTACCAATTTTTCTGCTTCACCCTTCAGTTTAGTTTTTAAATATTGCATTTTCTGAGCGTTCGGCATTGAGCGATTTTTATGTATGGTTTCCAAGAATAAGTCCTTGAAAGAGACCCATTGTTGATAATCACCGTGAAAGGTTGGAATATCTATATTCGGTGTCATTGTAGTTTTATAAGAGGTAGACCACATTTCCTGTCTTAGCACTTTCTTAATTTCCTCATATTCCCTTTCTAAAGTGGTGAAATTACTTTCATAATCAAGATCCTCCTCATAAAGTTCGCTGTCGATATCCCAATGTAAAGAATCAATAGTGCTCCAACGAGATTCAACTATCTTAAGCGTATCTTCAAACTCCCATTTTTCTGACAATGTTTCGATTTTGATATTATTGATAGTTCGAGAGAAAGCCTTAAAATTACTCTTCTGTTTACGGAGCATCTCATCTAGTTTGCTAGAAGTGCTGGCAGAGGCACTATATTTTGTGTGTGGCGCGGCAACGTGAGCGCTCGGTGGTGCGGGGCTTCGTAGCTGCGTCGCTGCGGGGGGCGCGGGGCTCCTCGGTTGCGTGGCGGCGGCAGCGGCGGTGGCGCGGCTGGGCGCGGCCAGCGATGTGGCCGGAGGTGACGCGGTGTCGCGCGAGTGCGATGCTCCATTTTCGATTTTTGATGACGCATATTTGCCAAACGTCGCCGTCTTTTCCAGATCTTCTGCCTTTGGGAATCCTTCCTCGGTGGATATCAATGTCAGTTGTGGCTGCAGGGGTTTTTCGTTACTTGAGGGGTCTTGTACATATGATAAATAACATTGCAGATAGGAGTATAAATCCGAATAGAAACAGTTTGTTTTTGCATACCAATCTTGTCCGAAATAAATATGATCTATATACTGATAGTCGACCAGCTGCGAATGATTGCTGTTGAATTCGTTCCAGTAAGCACAAAGACTGTTAACTTTTCGGCTAATGCTTGAGTAGGTTCTACGTTCAGAACCTTCTTTTCTAAAATTGATATATATTTTCTCGATATTACTGATGAGTACGTATTGCTTTGATAGTAAACCTTCCATGATTTTCTCCTGGACTTCTTCTTATTTTTATAGAATAATAATCACAATATAATATTGCTGATAAATGTAGATGACTGATAAATGATGATGAATCCTGATAAACGCTGCTGCTGATATGATATTCTGATAATCTTCGATAATGACGTGTACTGTATAACTCCACGTTACAAGTTCTGCTAGTCCGATCACCTCGCACGACGAAATTTCAATGAAAATTTCACAAAAAATCACACACACGAGGTCTACGGCGAAGGACCATAAAGATGTACTGTTTGTACTGTCTTTAAATGATAGAGTCTGATGATATTAATAAAACTGATATAATTACTGATTAAACACAATTAATTATGAGTACACACGGAAGCTGATAGATGCGAACTAACTTAATTTAACCTAAATAGCTATGATTCGGCGTAAACTGCTGATCGTACAAAATGTACGGTGATTGACCGTACAAGGGGACTAATGGTATTGAGGCTTTCAAGGGATTTTTGGGCGATGCGGTAGAAGAATCATCACCAACAATATTTATTTTGCCATATTTTCCCCACTCAACTTTCCAAATGTGCCTGATGAATTTCTAATTCCTTAGCTCTGGCTACCCCTTCTAAGGATTAAAGCCGTGAGTGTATGTATGTATGTATGTTAAAATTTATGGTATGCGATTCGATCTGGACTTGGAAACATGGGAAGGGTGCAAGCAGCAGCTGTGCCGCAGCAGCACCGCTCACTTGTTTGTTCAGCGTATAAGCTAGGAAGAGTGCGCGCTTGTTTATTCTATTCCATACAAACCTGCTGCTGTGCCGCAGCGGCGCCGTTGTAACATTGTGACAGTGCGGTGCAGCATCGCGTCTTGTGGCTTCGTTCTTGTGTATTTATGAGAAGATTGATGGATGTACACGAAGCTAGAAAGGTTTGTCAGGATCGTACATAGTGGCGATCGATAGTCTCTGCCTACCCCCTTGGGAACTAATGGCGTGAGTATATGTATGTACATGAAAAAAAAAACATTTTTTTTCTCTTTGAAGGTACAACTCGGTACAGAAGCGCGCAGTGGCGGGCGCGGGCGGCGGCTCGCAGCAGCCGCTCAACAAGCTGAGCGAGCTGCTGCGCGGGGAGTGCGCGCGGGCCGCCTACACCGAGGCGCTTACTTTCACGCTGGTGACTACTTATATACGCTTCATTAAAGCGTTTCTTTTTGTCAACTAATACTTGTGAACAGTAATGAGCAATTATCGTCGTCTAATAATTCTAATTAACTAGTGGTATTAGTGCAATGCAATATCACGCTATCGAGCTGCTGCGCGGGGAGTGCGCGCGGGCCGCCTACACCGAGGCGCTCACTTTCACGCTGCGCTGCGGTACAGATATACGCTTTATTGCTAGGATATTATGGGATCAGTTATAGAAAATAGTTGCAGAATTTAGTAGGATTTAAAATGAGATAATAATATATAAGTTTTGTGTACAAACTATCCCTATAATGTTTGGAGCATTTACGTAAAGAGCTTATTCCATTACACTTTGTCGTTGCTGAATTCAGACGTCCTTCGAAGTTACTGCCGCAGACGCTTGTTATTCCACTACACAAATTTCAGTTCTAGCGTTCTGAACGTTATTCCACTAGTCTGAATTCAGATTCTGTGGCTTTCAGACGTCTTCATTCAGACAAATGGAATAAGCTCTTACGAAATGTTAGCAATGATGTGATATAATAAACTAAGATCAAAGCAATAGCATGCTATGCTACGCTATACACTTTTATTAGGAAGGATAATTTATGAGAAATGTCTGAGAATTTAGTGAGAATTAACATAAGATATAAAAAACATATTTTTTTCTAACTTTACAAATAATCTTACTTATAATATTTCGAGCGTTTACATAAATAATGACATAAAAATACAACATGAAATATAATAAAAAAGGAATATGCTGTTTTATATGGCAGTAGTAAACAACTTAAAATTGTATAAGTATAAGTAACAACTAGCAATACCATTAAAAATAAATTATTAAATAAGACGATTACATACAAATTAATAATAATGTTAAAACAAAGTATGTGTATTCGTTGTAAAAGGCCACGTCATGTTATCTGAGCTATTAATTGCATCACAGATTGGCCAAAGTCCTTACCCTCTGCAGAGTTTTGAACTTTAAATTTTGAGTTGGATTCTTAAAGTTCAACCGGTATGGGTGCGACATGAATTAGGTCTTCAAAATTCTTTAATTGCTTAATATATGGAACATAGATATCAACCATACATACTCGTTTGCTAATTACTGTTTAAATTTACTGTCTTTTTAATCTTGCTTGAATGTATTTATTGCAGTGTTCCCGAGACGATATCTCAACCAAGCTAGGCAGGAAAATCGAAGAGGTGCCAGCTGTTCACATCGCCAACCCGAAAACTCTGGAGTTCCAAGTGGCCCGGACCACTCTGCTACCAGGACTGCTCAAGACACTCGCCGCTAACAAGAAAATGCCTTTACCTTTGAAAATTTTCGAGATTAGTGATGTCGTTATCCTTGATAAGAATTCAGGTATGTGTCGTGGAAGCAGCACTTATGCAACCAATTTAACTTTATTAATTTCTTTCTTTTGTATACACCAGTATTTTCTCATATTTTTGAGAATACTGATTAAGTAATTAATTTTATTCGATTACATTTCAGAGCTTTATCAACTTTTAACATAGAAACTATTATGCATAGGCTTTTAATTTTTTGTTAAAAAAATGAGAGCCCAGTAGTCTATAGCAGATTGCTAATCTATTGCTTGAGCTGTTCCCTTTTCAACTTCCAAAAGTTTTAGAGACGTTCAGTCTTTATTTACTAATAGACAATTCGGTATGCAAAGTTTTTTTTGGAATTTATTAAATATTTTTATTCGATAGCAAATACGAAAATAAAAGACTAATTTGAATATTTTTCATTTAAAATGATTAGAGCAAAGTTACGATTTTATAAAGATTGTTCAACTTTTGTTCTTAATGACGTCATTGATCGAAAATATCACGTAGCGACATGTAAATGAAGCGATATGTTTAATAAAAACGTTGCTGCTTGCAAAATATTTCCCGAATTTGTGATTTCAAATGAAATAAGTACGGTATTATACTAAACAAACCTATGATTTTCGTTATTTTATTAATTAACTGCAAAAACTAATGTCTTTGAAATAACACTGAAGGTCAAATACTGCTACAGTGTTTTGTTAAAATAACGGTCATCTTAGCTTTGTTTGATTTCATTTCAAGAAAATATTGTTTAACTTTTGTAAAACTTCGCATACCGAATTATTGATATTATCATTACCAATAGATAATATCAGTAAACGAGTGATAAATGTGATGTGTCAGAATGCGGCGCCACATCCCGGCGCAGTGTGTGCGCGGTGCGCTGCGGGCGCCACGACGCGTTCCAGCTGCTGCACGGGCTGCTGGACCGCCTGGCGCTGGCCTTGCGCGCCCGACGGTTCTCACTGGCTCCCAGCGATGGTATGCACATGTACACTCTAACTTACTAATGGACTCTCGTCCTCTCCCGGCGACGGTGTTCACATATATATTATATGTCACTTGCTTACTTTTCACATACTAATGTAGTCTCGTCTAGCTGTGTGTATTAGCTGATGCACGGACTGCGGGACCGACTAGCGACGGCTTTACGTGCGGGACGGTTCTCTCTGGCTCCTAGCGATGGTATAGACATACACACTAATGGAGTCTCGTCCTGTCCCAGCGACGGAATTTACATATATATGTACACTCGCTTACTTTTTACACACTAATGTAGTCTCATCTAGCTGTTACTCACAGCTGATGCACGGACTGCGGGACTAGCATTAGCTTTACGTGCGGATCGTTTCTCTCTATCTCGTAGGGACGGTATGCCCATATATATATTTTATGTCGCAGCCCCTTCAATGTTTACATTACGGCAAGCCGTTTCCAAAAACAACGCCGTTTGCAGCGGGACAACGATTACACATATACAATACAATACATATTACTTAAGTTAGTGTATATTTTGATTATTAATAAATAAAGAATAAATAAAGAAAAGAAAAATTTCGACACAGGCGGGAATCGAACCCGCGACCTCGGGTATACGCCCCCGTCGCTCTGCCAGTTGAATTAATACTGTGTCAATGGCTACCAGCGCGAAATTCTTCTATCCTTTGTTTCTTTTACACTTTTAAGTAGTTATTCTTTATTTATTAGTAATAATCCCCACTTGAGGTTTTCATGAACAAAAACATTCAAATTATATTTTGATTAACCTACATTTTTTTAAAAAATTAAACTAAGGCGCACGCTCTGTATTATTTGTTCTGTATCACTCTTAGTTGTTATTTTGCGTTTGTCGTGCGCTCTTGTTTTCTCGTTTTTTGCTATTATATATTATTTGAAGTTTCTGTTCGTCGTGTGTAGTGTCGGCATAGCTGTGTAGTGTCGGCATAGAATAGCACTGCCCCATCTCTTCCCGTGGGTGTCGTAGAAGTCGACTAAGGGAAAAGGGCTTTTTCATCTTCGCCCCTACACCAATCCAAGGTCTGCCGTGCCGAGGGATGCGTGGCCAGGGGTGAGCCTGGTCGTTAGCGTGCCGTCGTCCCGGAGCCTGGTGAACTCCGGGTACTAAATAACCTTACCTAGTCAAGCGGGGCTCTGGCTAGGCGGACAATATATTTCCCTTGCTTTTCGTGGGAACCGAATGTGTTTGCAAACTACAATTAAACGCGGTGGCGGTGATGTGGCTCGCCACTCATCACGCCGTGGTTCCTCACGGGGCGAAAAGTGGGCTAAAGAGACCCGCTTTAGTTTGATAAATGTGTGTGGAGGGACGCATGAAAAATTAGATGAAGTATGTTTGATTATGGAAGAAAGAAAACTAGATTTTCTGTGTGTAAATGAAACGTTACAGCTATCTGGTCGGGAGTTGCCGAGAGTGACAGAGCTTGCCAAGGCGTGGGACTTCTGATATCTGAAAGGATGGCTAAGTGCATGAAAGATTATGCGTGTGTGAGTCCAAGGCTCCTATGGATAAAGGTGAAGGTAGGGCTTGTCCGGATGCGCATAATTTGCGTGTATGCTCCGGACATGTCCAGATCACTATCCGAGAGGGAGGAGTTTTGGAATCTGTTAGACGATGTTGCGAATGGGTGTGATGAAAATGAGAAAACTGTTATGTTAGGAGATTTTAATGGTTGGGTTGGTGTGTCACGCAACGGTTGTGAAAGAGTTTTAGGAAAGTTTGGTGATAAAAGAGTGAACGAGAATGGTGAGAAAGTGATTGATGTATGTTTGGAGAGGAATCTTTGTGTTACGCACACGTTGTTTGAACACAAAGATATCCATATGTATACTAGACAGAGAGGAAGCGAGAGAAGTATGATAGATTTTGTGATAGTGGATGAAAGGCTAAGAGCAAAGGTTGTTGACACCAGAGTCCATAGGGGCATTAACGTTGGCACAGACCACTTTCTCGTGATATCACGATTGAGGGGACTGTGCACGCGTTGGCGAAAGTGACGACAACTGAATTTGCGAGAATAAAAGTGGAGAAATTGGAAGAGGATGAAAATATTAGAAATGAATATATGAAGAAATTGGACGACAGGCTAAGTTGCGTGGAGATGAAGGATGAATTGGAAATAGAAGAAGTATGGGATGTGCTCAAATCGTCAATGGTTGAATGTGCGACGGAAGTATGTGGATTGAGTAAAAGAACAAATAGACCACCAACAAGTTGGTGGGATAGAGATGTGAAAGAGGCAGTTGGAGATAAGAAGAAAGCTTGGTTAGATTTACTAGCGATTAAAGCTAGTAAACGAATGGATGCGAGAGTAACAGATGATGTAGTGAAGAATAGTGAAGATGAATATAAGAGAGTTAAGAATGAGGTTAAGAAGAAAATAGAAAAGAAAAAGCGTGATCTGATAGAATGGTGTGAGAGGAAACTCTCTGATAATTTCCGGAATAACCAAAAGTTGTTCTGGAAATATATTCGGAAGGAAAGGGGAGTTTCCCAAAACACGAGAGTGAATGTTGTGAGAGATGAACAGGGTGAATTGGCGACGGATGAAAGTAGCATAAGACGAGTATGGAAGAACTATTTTGAGGGACTCTTTGAAAAAGAGGATACATCCAGTAATGTTGATTGGAACGACGTTATGGGTGACTTTAGTGACAGTGAGATCAGTATGGAAGAAATAATGAAAGCAATGAAAAGTATGAAACTAGGGAAAGCGGCAGGGTATGACAGGATAAACACTGAAATGCTGAGGGCTGGTAAAGGGGTGGTGGCTTCCTGGTTGTACTTCCTTTTCCAAAAATGCTGGTCGAGTAGCAAAGTGCCACAAGACTGGTGCAAAGCGGTAATTGTGCCTTTATATAAAGGAAAGGGGTCACACCAGGAGGCTAGAAACTACCGTGGAATTACCCTACTCAGCATTGTCGGTAAATTGTATGCAAAGGTTTTGATTGAAAGAGTGATGAATGAAACGGATGATAAAATTTGGGATGTGCAAGCAGGATTTAGAAAGGGAATGGGATGTATGGACCAAATCTTCTCTTTAAGGAGCATCACCGAAAAGTTCTTAGCTAAGAACCGAAAGGTGAATTGCTCCTTCATTGATTTAGAGAAGGCGTATGATAGGGTGGTAAGAAAGTGTTTATGGGAGGTGTTATCCAAGTTCGGTTTGGGGAGTCGACTTATACGTGCACTGGTATCACTCTATGAGGATTCCAGTGCATGTGTGAGAGAAACGGGGAAAATACTGACTGGTTCGGGATCTCTCGGGGTGTCCGACAGGGTTGTGTAGCTTCCCCGTGGCTCTTCAATTTGTTCATGGATTACTGTTTAACAGAGTTGCGTGAAAGTGTTTATGGATTGAGAATGGGTGGATTCATCATTAAATGCCTCTTATATGCCGATGATCAAGTGCTACTTGCATCATCGGTGGAAGAGCTGCAAGAGATGATGAATATTGCATGATGATGAAAAAAAGGGAATGAGGGTGAATGTGGATAAAACAAAAACTATGGTTTTTGAGAGAGAGGTGAATATGACCGAACGCGTGATTGAGATTAATGGTAAAAAAGTGGAACAAGTGAAAGAGTTTGTATATTTGGGATAGTTTGTTTACAAGGGATGGAAAGTGTGATGAAGATATCGAGAGAAGAGTGAAAAAGGGTAATGCGGTAAATGGAGCACTGGATAGTCTAATGTCTAGTCAGTCGGTGTCTGAAAAGGCCCGAATGGCTGTGCATGATGCTGTCCTCGTTCCTACGCTTATGTATGGCAGTGAATGTTGGGTGTGGCAGAAGAAGCATGAAAGTAGAGTGAATGCAGTAGAAATGAGATCACTCAGAAAAGTGTGTAATGTAAGGTTATGTGATCGTGTGAGGAATGATGTGATTCGTGAAAGGTGTGGTGTCAAAGATGATATTGTAAGAAAGATAGAAAAAGGAATGTTGAGATGGTTTGGGCACATAGAGAGGATGGACAGTAAATTGGTGAAAGAGATATATAGAGCCAATGTGGAAGGTAATGTTAGTAGAGAACGACCTCGGAGGACACATTTGAATCAAATAGAAAATGTGCTCAAAAAGGCAGGTGTCCGCAGTATGAAGAATAAAAGAGCATGTATGAAAAGATTGATGGATGTAAACGAAGCCAGAGAGGTTTGCCAGGATCGTACAAAGTGGCGATCGATAGTCTCTGCCTACCCCAATGGGAACTAACGGCGTGAGAATATGTATGTATGTATGTGTTCGTCGTAAATTCCCTTTTTGAGTTTACAGCATCGCACTGAATAAAATGGGTACATACTGTAACTGATAAATATGCAATTTAGTAAACTTAAGTGTTAAGTGAAAAATGAGCCCAACCAAAAAAGTTTATAACTTCTGGAATGTCAAAAAATTACAGATGTCTGAATTCTACGGAATTAAAAAACAAAATATAGCTTATGTGTATGTGAACAGTAAGCTTTACTGTTCACATACTAATGTAGTGTAGTCACAATGGCTGTGTTAGCCGCTGCACGGATTGCCGGACCGGCTCGCTGGCGTTACGTGCGGGACGGTTCTCACCGCTCTCCGTAATGGTATTGATACATATACACATACTAGCTAACTGTCTTCTTACACTAATGTAGTATATAGGTGTGTGTATTAGCTACTGCTCGGACTGCTGGACATGTAATGTCGGCTTTGAATGACACTACCCCATTTCTTGTCGTGGAAGAACACTCAGGTAAAGATGGGGTAAGAGGGTACGACTAAGGGTAAGAGGCTTTATGTAGTTATAGGGCAATGTAGCTGAAGACCCATAATTAAAAAAAATACAATCTTTTCCTCACGCAACTTTTGGAAGTTTGAAAAAAAGATTGTATTGTGTTTCCAAACTCAATTTATCATGGTTCTTAAGGGTAGGGGAAAACATCGTGAGGAAACCCGATCTACTCCCTATTACGTGAGTACAATGTACAAGCAAAACGTGGGTGCTCTGAACACCAGGTGACAATTTCACGTGATGTTCATAGGAATTAGTACCTCTGCCAACCCCTTCAGGGATATACGGCGTGAACGTCTCACTTTGTCGTATATATGCGAAAGAGCTACAGAGTGGCAACGTTTTGCTTGGACAGTGCATTACGCTATACTATTACACTATGTAGAACTCATCCATGTAGGTTTCTTTACAATGTGTTCACTCCTTTACACCCTTGACAAATTAACCAATTACATGACATTCGTTTGATTTATCTGCAAAGACATTTCTATTTATACCCACAATGTGGTTATGGTTGAAAACGGTAAGGGAAAGCATTGGAGGTAACCCACATGACAAAGTTGTACTTAGTTGCCCTGTCGCCCATCATGTGAGTGCACTGTCCAAGCAGAATATGGATACTACTAGTAAAGTATTAAAACTTTTGGCACCCCTTGGGGGATATACGGTGTAATAATTTTTGATGCAATGAATGTCCAATATCTTCAAACCCTGGTTAATTTCCATCAAAACCATCGGTGTGATATATGTTGATTTTTAAGTGTTGACGAAGGAACAAAGAGTGACAAATGACAGATATAAAAAGTTTCAGCTAAAATTATTAATTAAATAATACCAATGATCTTCTAAATTTTTCAGACCCAGCATTCTTTCCGGGAAGAGGTGCTGAAATATTCCATGGAGACCAACCTATTGGCAAAATAGGTGTGCTTCACCCAAATGTGCTTGCTGCTTTTGAGTTGACCAATCCTTGTTCAGCTTTTGAAATCAATTTAGAACCATTTGTGTAATATCATGATATAATTATAACTTCACTTAATTGTTTTAATAAAATGCTGAATTAAGTATATGTTTAATTTATTTAGTTTTATTGGGAAAATAAAACACCACCAATCCACAAAAAATATCTGTATGCATCACATAATAAATAGAACTACAAAATATATCTTTATCAAGACAAATTTATAAATTGTATGTATGTTGTATATACATATTAAAATACAATGTATAAACTTCCAACCTTAATCATTATCATACTTAAAAGGCGCAATTTAAATCCATTTCTTTTATTCACACTAGTCAAATTAATAAAATTTGAGTATAATATGCAATAGAACATAATCAATTATTATGCTAACTCATCGACCACACAACCTTTCACATCAATCTCTGATGTTACAATTAAAGAGAGGTCTATTAATACTTTATTGTCATGTCAAAACTTTCATTGATGAAAGCACACTGTGGACGGATGACCATATAGGCTTTTAGCAGTTAATCAAGAAGAAGTTGAATGTCAAACATTTTCTCTAATTCTCCTTTGTTAAAGCCAGGAGCTGTTATAAAAGGGCACAAATAAAATGAGAGTTCCTGCAAATGGGGAGCACTTGTTTTAATAGCCTTGGCTACTTCCATAGTCACATGTAGGCAACGTGACAAACTTAAATATGTGAGGTTTTGAAATAGGTTTCTTTTAAAATATGCTAGTAATGCTGATGTAGAGAAGTATCCATGACGCAACTTTAATGAGCGTAAATTATGAAGTAAATAAAGATGCATCAAGCTAGAATCAAATAATGTTTTGCATGTCATGATATGTAGAACTTGCAATACTTTGCATCCAGATATGTATCTCATGATGACATCATTCAAAGTATCACCATAGATATGTAAAGCTCTTAAAGTTCCTTGCTTGTTTTTAAGTAGTGATTCAAGAAATTCTGCAGGAATATTTTTCATTTTCTCCATATTAATACTGACTAAATTTACACATTGCAACATACTATATAAACTATTCTGAGTCAAAGCAAAATTAGACAATATGAGGGTCTCCAAATATCTTAGTTTTTCAAAAGGTAAATGATATACAAAATTACCATTAGAGTTCTCAGGATTTTGCACAATAAGAGAATTGCGAAAACTTAAAAATTTCAAATTAGGCCAACAACCTAAATCATCAAAAATACAACTATCTACTTGAGATATACTTATCTCTAAATGAGTTAAGTTAGGACAATAACTTATCAAGGAAGCTCGAACCTGAGAGTATAATTTGAAATACTGTAATTTTACTTGCTTTAAATATTTAGCTACAAAAGGCACAATGTTTTCGCTGATCTTGATGTAGTTTTTCATGCATACAATAAGCCTGGTGTTGTCCCAAACACAGGGTGTCAAACAAAGCTGCTGCCATCGTACGCAAACTTTTGCTACTGCCAATAATGACTCAAAGTCTATCATTGAGAATATGTAAATAAGTATCTCATTGGGTAAGTCATTTATTGTGATACCATTGTGTGCATAGCGAATATCTGTTATCATTTTGTAATAAACCATAGTCCACATGTTTTTATGCTGGCCCTGAAACAATATTTTTTTTTTTATATTAACTTCATGACATTTAGTTTAAAATTAATTTTACGTAAAGCCAAATCATTATATGCTAAGGCCATTATTTCTAAACATTTATAAACGCTAATAAGGTCACGAACCTTGAACGATTCCTTAATGCCATTTATGAACGGAAAACTTTGGGAACATTTGATTAATTCAGTCACAGGAATAGAGGCAAACACTGTCAAACTTTACCTGTTATACAATGCGCTTCCTACAGGAAATAAAGGTGATGACTCCTTAAATAACACCATAGTTTATATTTACTTAATACGCTAAAATGCGTAAAAATACTTGGGGTATAATACTTTTAGTTTCAAATTATCTAAACCATAATTAATTCTCTAAGTTAGGGTCTCCACTAAGTGAAAATATTGGCCTGGATGAGGGAATTTTCTAAAAAAAATATGTTACTATTTTGGTTTTGTGTTTGACAAATTGACACTTTCAATTCATCTCAGTTGTCACTGTCAGTGTCATGTCCATGTCAATGCTTTTTTTTTTACATTAACGTCTATTATAGTCTAAATGTTGCCAGATAATCGTTTATAGATTAATCGATTATGTTCACCTAAAATAATCTAATAATCGATAGTATTATCGATTATTAGATTATAATCTAATGACGATATAATCGATTAATCAATTATAACTACAATATAATCGATATAATCGATTATATCGTCATTATATTATAGAGTACACTGTCCATGCAAAACGTGGGTACTCTGAACACCAGGTGACAAAGTCACGTGATGTTCAGAAGTATTAGTACCTCTGCCAACCCCTTCGGGGATATACGGCGTGAACGTTTATGTTTATGTTATGTTATGTTAGATTATAATCTAATAATCGATTATAATTGTAAATTTTACACACTGTGATAAAAATACAATAAATAAAAATATAAATGATTTAATCGTAGATTGATCGATACATATATATACTCACAGCTATAATTTCTTAGAAGGGGTAGCCAGAGCCAAGGAATTATAATTCCATAGCCACTTTTGGTGGTTGAGTGGGGAAAAGGTGGTAAAATAAAGGTTTTTACATATTAGTCAATAGTAAAGATTATATTTATATATTATATTATATTTTATATAAAGTTTATGTCTCTATTTATATGTATTGTATTTTTATCACAGTGTAAAAAAATTACAATTATAATCGATTATTAGATCATAATCTGATGACAATATTATCGATTATATCGATTATTATCGATTATATTACAATTATAATTGATTATATCGTCATTAGATTATAACCTAATAATCGATAATACTCTCGATTATTAGATTATTTGGTCCCCATTTGCATAATCGATTAATAATCGATACACAATCGATTATCCAGCAACACTAGTCTATTTTGGGTGTAGAGCCACAAAACTTATCTGCAGATATAAAGATAATAGATAACAATAGCAACAGCGAGATTCGTGAAATGTGTGGTGTGAAAGATGATATGGTAAAAAAAAAATAGGAAAAGGTATGTTAAGTTAAGATGGTTTAGGCACATAGAGAGGATGCATGGATGACAGTTTTAGTGATAAAGAGATCTATAGATCTAAGTGGAAGGTAATGTTAGTAGAGAACGACCACGGAGGACACATTTAGACCAAATAGAGATTGTGCTCAAAAAGCCAGCTGTCCAAAGTATGAAGAACAAAAGAACATGTATGAAAAGATTGATGGATGTAAACGTACACGAAGCTAGAGAGGTTTGCCAGGATCGTACAAAGTTGTGATCGATAGTCTCTGTGTTTGTGAGTATATGTATGTATGTAATAACATTAAATTAATAATATAAAAAAATGCTTATTCAACGGTCGTTATGGAAATCTTTGGGGAGGCCTATGTACAGATGTGGATGTCTGTTCGGTGATGATGATGATGAATGTTTAAATTGGTATTTTTAGAATATGGTTCACATATTTATTTTATTTTAATGAATTAATATTTATTAGTTTCATTAATAATATAATAATAATAAATAAATAATTTGTGTTAATTAATATGAATGACTAAGCAAGAGCTCAGGCCAGTCCTAAATACGTAGTTATTTGGTTTTTTGTTAATCCGTACAAATAAACTCTAAATTTTCGAGGTCTTTTATTTGTATTTATCCACTGGCACATTTGACTCGAAGAAATCATTTCCCAAAAGATTTATTTACTTGAACGTGAATTTTAAACATGTACAAGCATTTATAAAATATATTTTTCATGTAGTCACTAACCTGTAAATAGGTATTTTTAGAAAACAGGAGGCAAGTAAGTAGGAGCTGGTGTTGAAACGGATGATTGTGATACAGGTGGCAAATATCCTGCGGTGGGAGTTCCATAAGACGGTCTTGTAGATCCAGATGTAGAGCCCGTGGTTGTAAAGGCGGTTGTAGAACCTGATGTCCCCAAACTTGGTTGTAAAGTGCTTTGAAAGGTGGATTGTGGAGGAATATATTCAGTACTTAATGTTGGGCTGCCTGTTGTAGTGCTACTTGTAGTTGTTGAAGCGGACGTACTCGAGGGGTTGTATGGTGAGATGTTTACCGTTCCACCAAAATTATTCGGTGGCAAGTATTCCGGTGCCTTTGTTGATATACTTGTTTGTTGCGTAATTTGGGTGGAGCTTGGTGTCGTCGACGGGTTGTAACTTGTTCCCGTAATCCCGATTGTACTTGCAGGGCTGTTGTAGTTGTAACCGCTAGAGCCTTGAGCAGTGGTAGCTGTAGTTCCAATAGTACCCGTCGTTGATGGTTGAGCGTAATTATAACCGGTATTGCTAGAAGAAGAAGGACCACCAGAGTAACCCGGTGTTGCCGTACTTCCGAAGTTGTTGTTAGAATACGCGTAATACATCATTTGTGCGCTACTAGCACCTGGGGTTGAAGTACCTCTTGAGGGCAAATTAAACGAGACGCTTGGCTTAGGATATGAGTAACCAGCTTGTCGTTTCATTCTTAGAAATATTAATCCCTTACGTTTGAAACTATTATCTTCATCGAATGTTCTACCCAGTTTAATAAATAACATGACGAGAAACCCAAAAACTAGTCGCATCTTAAAGTTAATTTGTGACTTAAAATGACACCTTTTCTAAAAATCTTTATTTTATAACATCATCGTGTGACCAAGTTCGCGAGTAACTTCAATATTGCGACATGAATATAATTATACAATTACTTAACCTTTGACTGCCAACACGGGCAAGAAATCAACGACTAGAGAAGCAACATTACAGATCTGAATTATTTTATAATATTTCCGAGCATTAAAATAATGATAAACTAATCTATTTACGACATATACATAGCACCGAAATTGTGTTAATTCCAATAATCTTTCCTTCATATTTATAGCCATGAGCTGGCTGGCCTGGCCCAGAACGACCACATTTAGGGGCGTTTTCTTTTTTTTTATATTTGATGGGTGCTGAAAAAGAGGCGGCTGATGGATTGTGCTTTAGAGTGGCCGACACTGTAAATACGTCACTGGCTATGAGCCCAAAAAAGGTCGCCAGAGCCTCAAAATCAAGAATTCGTCAGACTCTTTTGAGGCTTTGACAACAGTGATAGCTCAGTGGATATACAGCTGTGATAGCTGAATGGATAAGGAATCAAGAACTTCCGACCGTCATGCAGACAGGCGTAGGTTCGAACCCTGAATCGGGCCTACACTAATTTGTCTTAGACATATGTGTGGTTATTTGATCCTGGTTGTTAACGGTGAGGGAAAACATCGTGAGGATAGCCACATGACAATGTTGTACTCTACTTAGTCATGTGACAGTGTATTCATACAAAACGGCGATAGGCCTGCCCCCTATCACGTAAGTACACTGTTCAAGCAAAACATGGGTACTCTGAACACTAGGTGACAATGTTACGTGATGTTCAGAAGTATTAGTACCTCTGCCAACCCCTTCAGGGATATACGGCGTGAACGTTTGAGTTTTGAGTTTGAGTCTTTTGAGGAAAGATGATAAAAAGTATATTGTTTGTGATGCTTTCTAACTGTATCGTCTAGCAATCACTTACAAAGCCCTGTACCCAAGACCTTAAAAACGGGAAGCATGGGTTGCAATCCTAAGAGTGTTTGCAAAAGGCGAAAGTAAGTTGCACAAGTTGGGGCACTTGCACGGGTAACATACATTGTATAAACAGCGTCCAAAATCATCTGGTTCAAGTGACTCGAGCATGTTACATGCACAACTAACCCGCGTGCTCAATGCGTACGCGGGTTACTCGCACTGCTGACTCGCGCATAACACTTAACAAGATTTTTCAGCCGACATGACAAGGATACTTTCGCCTTATAACAGCACAACCGAGTAATTTGTTCTTGGATGACTGCAAGTAGTGCGTGAAAGTGATTATGGCCTGCCTCTTATAAGCTGGAGAGCAAATGTTACTTGCATCAACAGTGAATGAGTTGCGAGAGATGGTGAATATTGCATGTAAGTAAGTCTTTTGATTTGAAAGTAAGGGAATGAGAGTGAATGTGGAAAAATCAAGAAGTTTTTGAGAGGGAGGAAAGTATAGCAGAAAAGGGGCATGAAAGTAGAGTGAATACAGTGGAAATGAGATCTCCGAGAAGTATGCTTAATGTAAGATTGTGCGAAAAAGGGAGAAATAGTATGATTCATGTACGGTTACGTGTGGGATGCTAGATAGGAAATGGAATGTTAAGGTGGTTTGGGCACATAGAGAGGCTGGATGAAAATAAAGTGGCGGAAGAGATATGTAGAGCCAATGTGGATGGAGTTCTTAGTAGAGCAGGGCCTGGCAAGACGTTTGAAAACCAAATTGGAAATGTTTATGCACAGGCAAATGTCCGAAGAAAAAAGAATAAAAGAGCATGTATCAGAAGAATAGTGAATGCCACAGAATCAAGAGAAATTTGTCAGGATCGTGCAAAGTGGCGATCGGGAGATTCGGGAGTCTTTGCCCCAATGGGAATAATGGGCATGAGTATTAGTAAGTAGCCGAATAATTTAAGAGAGCAGCTTGCGCATTTTACACACGCATGTAAACTTGTAAAGTTTCCTGCGCAAAATATTTTACGCCGTTTTTTTCTATGCTGCCTTTTAACCTTGTAAGTCATTTCAATTTGCAATTTCTTATCAATTATTGATACAAAAAACAATTGGCAAATATTCATAAATGATATTTTTTTATTCGAGTGTATGTGATGTTTGACATACCTAGATATACTCACGGCCATAAATTCCAAAAAGGGGAAGCCAGAGCTTTAGAGCTAGTAACTCCTCAGTTACATTTGGAAGTTAATGGGGAAAGATGGTAGAAATGAAGTATCGTTGATATGGGTCTCCAACCACATCGCCCAGTCGCCTCTTACGACACCCACCCGTGGGTAGAAAGGGGAAGTCACATTCTAGGTCGGCACTAAACGCAATCTAAGCCGGCACTTCCCGTATTTTTAATCTAGGATATATTATAATATTGTTGAAGATACACAAGCTTCGAAATCTACGGGCAAAATTTACGATAAAAATACGCACGCTGGTCTTGGATATTTTGTTTACTTACTAAGGGTTAAGACCTAAGCTATAAGAAGCTGGTTTGCGGTTGTGGTTTTATTCGTCACCAAAGAGATTACGTAAATTTGTAATGAGCTGTCATTCACCCTTAGTGACGAAGATCAGACAACACCCTACATTAGGTAAAGACACAGAGTAAAGACTAAAGCCTATTGCACATATATTCTAGCTAACCAAATTTACATACAAGAATCGATTCGAGGTCGAGAAAGTCCATAACACATAGGTATAAACATGATGCTATGCGTTGTAATTATAATTAGAGTTATGAAAAAACTACTATTATGCCACAATTTTTATGCTCCCTAACTATCAACTACACTCAAAAGTTAGTCTATTATATAGTGCATTTAAGCCGTAACGACCAATGTTCAATGCCCAAAGACACACCTGTATCGCATTTTCAAATCGCAACTGTTGGGTTTATATCAGTTATTCCGGTTCTCACATCTCTGCATAGCGGATTCGAGTACAAAAAGAAACTCCGAACACATAGCCCATTCTATTGCCCTTTTGTTGAATTTGTTTGCCTCGTCTCGGTGCCGTTAGTAATAAAATAACTGATAAATGTTCCCTTACTGTTTGAAGAGTTCAAATACTACGGGACATTGAGAAGAAAAACTTAAGAAGCTTACCGAACGCTTCCTATTTTTAATATTCGGCTGAGCATACCGGACAGGATGGTGTTCCCGAGTCACATAATGTTTTCATTAGCTCTATTCTATCCCAATATATATTTAACAGATGGCATCAGAATGGATTTAATCAGAAAATGGTTATTCATTTATTTCCTTAGATAACTCTGATAGATAATTAATTCTTGGGCTCACTAGTCATTTATAATCAAGCCTGAAGTCTTGGCGACCCTGAAACGCAAACCAGCAGCAGAGGCGCGCGGGGCGCGGCGTGTATTCTCAGAATTCCACTTCGCCTTACAATAATATTCAAGCACAGTTTGTCGACCGACTAGGACAGTTAGTGAAAGTACAGATTAGAGCGGACGCAGAGCAGTAGCTGCGAGAGATTTAGAAGTTAATTAATAACTTATTAACTATAAGCCATACCTACATAAATAGAATACGCGTTATTTCTCATACATCTTCTAGGTAAGTATTCATTGTAGCCAAATACAAAACAACGTTAGCTTCAATCTTGTTATAATATATTTATTTTGGTCCTCAACTATAGAATGGTGCTAAAGCTGTATGCGTTGGGGGACGGCCCGCCTTCGTTGTCGGTTCGACAAACCTTGGAATTCTTAAGCCTTCCTTATGAGTTGATTACTATGGATTACGGAAAATCAGAACACATGACACCAGAGTTTGCAAAGGTAATAAGAAATTGAATCAACACAATATTATAGATAAATAGCAAAGTTCGTTTACGAATCTTTCCATCGACCACGAGTATTCACTGAAAACTAGTTTTCATGCCGGAATGATGAATATAAGAATGATTAAGATGATGTGGAGGGATCTGTCAAATCCTGAGTAGACACCAATTTGCCTTATTTATTAACAATATACATAAGTTGAGTAGAGAAAAGGTTGAGCTTATTGGTCCACTCCAACCGCATCGCTCAAAAATCACTTAAAAAGCCACACAAACCTTAGTCTGCTGCTTTGCTGTGTAGTGTCGGCTTACAATAGCACTACCCCGTTTCTTCCGGTGGGTGTACGTAGGAGGCGACTAATTGAATTGGGTTTTTTAAAGGATTTTTGGACGATACGGTTGGAGACCCATCTCCAACAACCTTTATTTTACCATCTGTTTCCCACTTACTCTGGCTACCCCTTCAGGGGATTTATAGCCGTGAGTATGTATGTATGTTATAACATAGTTATATTATTCTCTCATATTATTGGCAACAGTATAAGTATTTGACGTACTTCATAGACGTATAGGAATTATGCGTTCGTAATTGGATCACCTACATAGTAAATGATGTGGCATAGAAAATGGTTGGATTGGAAGTAGTATTCAACAGATAGTAATGATAAAAACTGATTTCACGGTTGTGTGAAGAATGGATAAATTAAAAAATGATCTTTTGAAAAGGAAGGGGCGGAAGGAATTAACGCGATCGAGTTAAGAAGAGAAAGATTACATGCGTTCAAGCGGATTAGCGGAGACGAATGGGAAGCCACGTGGAAGCCACTTAGGTGGTCGTATTTACGTAGTCTAAGTAAGTTGCCCCCCAGTTATATCAAGATAGTAGGTATCAGCCTAATTGAGAATTGGTAGGAAAAGGGGGCTGACTCAGTTAAGGTATGGTTAACCTATGATGAGGCTAATTAATTAATTCTTGCAATTTCGTACATTAAAAAAATAAAATTTATCTTATTTTGCTATATTAATTGTATTCAAATAAATCTTTTTTATTTTCCATTGAAAAGGAACTTATCTCAATATTTAATAATTTACGTATTATAGTTGGCAATGGCAGCGCAGCTATTGTGCATGCGCTGCAGCCATTAGAAAACCAAAGTGGCTTGAGGAAAAAAGAATATTCAAATAAATAATTTTATTAACAGTTATGTTGATTTGCTAAACCATTGTTACCCGTGGTTGTCGTAACAATCGACGAAAGGTTTCAAGGCTTTTTAACCGACTTCAAAAAAGGAGGTTCTCAGTTCGATTGTTTGTATGTATGTATGTATGTATAATTGTCCGCAATTATCTCGAGTTTGGCTTAAGCTATTTGGATGCGGTTTTCAGAATAGTATTCGTTACATTTAGGAGAAGGTTTTTAGTGCCTTAACCGACCAAAAAAAGAAAGGAGGTTCTGTGTTTGACCTGTATGTATGTCTGTTGGTCCGCGATTATTTCACGTTTGGCTTAAGCTATTTGGATGCGGTTTTCAGAAAAGTATTCGTTACATTAAGGAGAAGGTTTTAGTGCCTTAACCGACCAAAAAAAGAAAGGAGGTTCTGTGTTCGACCTGTATGTATGTATGTTGGTCGGCGATTATCTCGCGTTTCGCTTAAGCTATTTAGATGCGATTTACAGAAAAGTACTTGTTACTTTCAGGACAAGGTTTTAGTGATCTAACCGTCTCAAAAAAGGAGTTTCTGAGTTTCACCTATAAGTATGTATGTAAGTTTGAAGGTTCTTAGTTATTATTAGACAAAGAGTTATCAGTTTATGTTATTACATTCAGGAGAAGGTTTAAGTTCTTTAACCGACTCGAAAAGAAGGAGGTTTCTTAGTTTGAAATATAAGTATGTATGTAAAGTTATCAATACTAGACAGAGATTTATCAATATATGTTAATAAAGTTTTTTTATTAGTAATAAACAGAGTTACTAAATTATTAAACAAAAAAGTATATAAAAGCATGAATAAATTACTCTTAATTATATTGAAGAAAAAAATATATATTGCAACATCATGTTTCTCATTCTGGTCATTTCAATCAAGGCTCTTTCGTCATGGGGATGGTTAAGTAATTTCTTTGAATCTATATCACTTAAAGCCATCTCATCAAGGGATTTTACACGACTCAACGCTACATATATATAAGAGTGTTTCTTCGCATTTGTGATAGGTGAACTTCTCTTTGCTCATCTGTTTCGGCAGCAAGAGCAGCACGCTGACGATCTCTCTCATTCTGAAGGGCAAGCACGAGTTATCGACACGATAACGGTTAGAATGAGATGGCAGTATACGATATTAAGTAAGTACGTAAAAGATGGCTGCTTTATCCCACGCGATAACTAGTTTAAATACGGCTCGTGCTTGCCCTGCTGAAGTCTTTGTTTTTTTTCAATGGGTGTTTCGTTCTCCCTTACGCGACTTTTCCTTAAAGCATCCTTTGATTTTCTATCTAGGCCCGCAGGTAAACAAAATAGTAACAAGTAAGCTAAAGTCATAATAACAAATATTATAACTACCTGTTAAAAAAACTATAAAATAAACGAACAGTAAAACTTATCTCTAAAAAACTATCACTAATTCACTAAAAAAACTCAGAGTGATTTAAGAACTTATCACTAAAAAGTATGAAATAAAAAACAAAAACAAAAACTCCAAATTAAAAACTAAACAGAAAAAAAACTAATATTGTTACTTAAAACTATATTATTATTTTTTATTTAAAAAAGAACCGCCTTCAAAAATCCAACTGAAAAGTATAAAATAATTTTTATTTATTTTATTATGTACAACTCTATTCAACTTCTTCTTTTTGAAGTCGGTGCCAAACAGACAAATCCAAAATGAAAATTGCTACATAGAGAAAACCATACGAATAATAAATCAATCGATAATGCCTCAACAACAGTAACACAATCGCGCTCAAAAATCAAGAAATTTCATCCGCTCGCAACGACGTCGCTTTATAAAGGCTGGAATTGGGGGACAGTGAGCGGTGCTTAGCCTGGTGCGCATGCGTCGCACTCCGCAAAGAAATTATCATAATATACATGTCACCGTAAAACTGTAAATACTAGTAAATTATAATTTTAGATAGATAGCGAGATAGTAAACTAACGTTAGGTTAGGTTATGTAAGATTATCAGATTTCAAACTAACGGAATTAACAATTCGACAGAGACATGCATGGCGAGTTGGCACAACCAAAACTTCTAACACTTTGTAAAAAGACGATCGAGAATCTAAATCACTACATAGTATAAAACAAAGTCGCTTTCTCTATCCATGTCTGGGATAAAGGGACATCCTTATGTATACTTTAATCTGTAAAACTACGAAATGAATTTTGATGCGAATTTTTTTATTAATTGATTAAAAAGGAAGGTTTATAAGGATGATATACGCTGATAGGGTGGAGAACTCACTCAACTTGGGCGGGCCACTAATATTCGTTCTTCTTTGTCATGAAAATTGGTTTGGCACCGACTTCAAAAACAAGAAGTTGAATAGAGTTGTACATAATAAAATAAATAAAAATTATTTTATACTCTTCAGTTGGATTTTTGAAGGCGGTTCTTTTTTAAATAAAAAATAATAATATAGTTTTAAGTAACATTATTAGTTTTTTTTCTGTTTAGTTTTTAATTTGAAGTTTTTGTTTTGTTTTTTTAAAGCGATTGTTTTGCGATATTACTGGAGAGCCATCAATCACCGACCATCCTTTATTTTGTAATCTATTTTTCTTTTTAACTACCAAAGTGGCTGAATAATTCCTAAGTTGGAGGCTTTGACTTCTTCTTTTTCTGGAGCCTCAAAACTTAAGTCCGTCACACAACACCAACTGGAAGAAATGGGCTAGTTCTATTCTAAGCATAAAATTATATTCTAAGTGGTGCGAGGGCTTCGAGGCTGAACGCATCACTAACCCTCCTTTACTTTACCATCTCCCTTCATCGTTTACCTTTTTTCTCTTGGTAAATAAGTATTATCTTATTTTTTTAGATGAATCCTCAAAAAGAAATTCCTGTATTGGATGACGATGGGTTCTGTCTCGGTGAAAGTGTCGCTATAATGCAATATATTTGTGACAAATACAAGCCGGACTCCATCCTGTACCCGACCGACCCAAAATCAAGGTAAATAGTGTAAACTTTTGTATATCTCTCTTACGAACATTGTGGAAGTACGATAGTAGTCAAATGAAAAAGCCACATAATATTTGCTCCATGACATGCTGCAAGTTACGGCGAGGGCGACAGATGTTTACAAGCCGAACTATAGCCACACCAAACTTAAAAAAAACCCTGCTTTTTGTATCGAAAATAAAAGTTATATTCGATGCTATATGACCCTTTTTTCTACAGGACATTCGCATACAAAAAAATACTTTTTATATAAAGACTTGCTGTAAAGTTTATAACTTTATTTATTAGTTGAATTTCACACTTTAAGAATTAAGCATTTTAACTTTGTGAATGCAGCAGGGGCAATATGGTAGAGACAGATGACAAAGGGTTGAAATACTCACCAATATAAAGGGCTGGGATTGGGCTGTCGGTAGCAACCGGTATTATAACACTGAATATGAATCATTTACGAGTGTAAGGGGATCCATTTAGGCTCACACAAAAATCTTACATAACATAACATAACATAAACGTTCACGCCGTTTATCCCCGAAGGGGTTGGCAGAGGTACCAATACTTCTGAACTCACATGGCAAGCGCCATCTAGTTTCCAGAGAAGGTACCCACGTTTTGCTTAGACAGTGCACTCACGTGATAGGGGGCAGGCCTATCGCCGTTTTGTACGAATACACTGTCACATGACTAAGTACAACTCAGCCATGTGGGTTTCCTCACGATGTTTTCCCTCACCGTTAGCAACCATGATAAATTAACCACACATATGACTTTAGAAAAGACAAATTGGTATAGGCCCGAACCAGGATTGGAACTCACGCCCTTTTGTTTTTCGGGCGGGTGTTTTACCCACTGGACTATCATGTCGCTTAATCCTAATTATATGCCATCTCACATTTTAACGACCGATTTCTGTTCATAAGAATTTTTTCTCGTATATATTTTATTTCAGAACTCTTTCCCTAATTAAATTGAATAAATTAGTCACTTCAAGCATTTTATGAATTATGAGTATTCACTATCGATTTCATTTACATATATATGTATTCTTTGATGATGATTAGCAACCTGTTTCGTATTTAAATTACCGTAACTTAATTGACTATTACTCGTAAATATAGGTAGTCATTGCGCATTCGCACGTAGGTATGAGTATACTAAAGTGATTTAGCCCTTTTCAATGTTTATTAATTATTAACATTCTTATACACACACACACATACTCACGGCTATAAATCCCTAAAAGATTTAGAAAATTCTTCAGCCACTTTTGGAAGTGAAGTGGGGAAAAGATTGTAAAATAAATATTTTTGGTGATGGGTCTCCAACCGCATGGCCCAAAAATCACTTAAAAAGCCCCGATACCCTTAGTCGCCTCTTACGATCACCCATGGGAAGAAATGGGGACACTACACAGCATTCATTCATTATTCAACAATAATAACATAATAACAACAATAATAACATTCTTATGTTAGTAAATTAAGTAGTAGAGTATAGAAAGTAGTAGAGAATAATTAATAAGCCGACTCCTTTCCACTATTGACGTGCGGGGATGCGTATTGAGGAATGTGTTTTTGAAGAACCAAATAAATAGCTTTATTTACCAGTCCAGTTAAATTCAGCTGAGATGAGGAGTGATCGAATTTCCTGCATATGTATTTATTAGTAGTTCTCTCTCTAAGCTACGCAGAACTATTACATTACTATTACATACATTCTATGTAGGACCGGTTTTAATTTTGTCTATCTATTTCATAATTACTTTATGTTTTATCATATCTGTCGTAGCCGCCACAAACTTAGGTACTCTTTATTCTATTGTAGCCGCGTTATTTGCGAAAAACTTAAGAAACGTTTTATCTTTTTAATTAATATATCAATGAGCATAATATACTCATGGATACTGTATAATACCTTTACCTGTATAATAGCCTTTCTATTGTCCCTTTCAATTCTACCCACGGGTGTCGTCAGAGGCGTAACGGTTTATACTACTCATTATACTTTTAAAGTGGTTTTTCGGCGGTGCGGTTGAGGACCCATCACCAACAAAAATGTATTTCTATCATCTTCACCCCTTTCAACTTCCAAATGTGGCTGAGGAGTTTCTAGCTCTAAACCCTTTCCTTTTTTGGATTTATGGCCGTATGTATGTATGGATTTGGGTCCAAAAGCGAACGCTTAAACAGAAGGAAAAATGTATCGGTAACGCAATACGTCGAATAACACGATGATGATGGGGACTTTGGAAACTGCATGTGCAAAATAAATAACTCTTCGCCTCGTCCCGTATATAATATAAGAACATGTTTTTTTTTCTTTCAGAGCTATAGTCAACCATAGACTATGTTTTCACTTGTCCACCTACTACGCCAACATTTGTGCATATGCGGTAAGATAATAATTATGTTTATAAATATATAGGTAGGTACGGGTCTTTAAAGCTGTGTAGTGTCGGCTAAGAATAGCATTAACCGCTTGCTTCCCACGGTTGTCGACTTAGGGTTTTCAAGCTTTTCAAATGATAGTTGGGCTTTAGTGAAGGTTGAACACTAATCACCCACAATCCTTTTTTTTGTTTTGCGATCTTTTCCTCACTCACGTTCCAAATGTGGCTGAAAAATATCTAATTCTGAAGCCTTACCCCTGTTAGGATTTAAAGCCGTGACCGTGAGTTTAGGTAGGAAAGAATAAGTGGATTGAGTATAGAGATACATCGCTAGCAAATAAGTCATAATTCGAAAAACGGAAACACATATAATAATGAAGGAAAATCCTGCTTATTATTAATATTGGCTCTTAGTTAAGGGCCTCCCTCGAAAAGTTCACTGATTTTGGTAGTTTTCAAACTCAATAAAATCCGCTCAATAAAGCAATCACACTCTAAATAAAATATATGTTCAAGTTCAATATCTTATCTTCAAAAATGACGGTTCTCATTCGTTTTCAATAATAATCGACTAAGAAAAAAAATAATTTGTGGGGGGCTTTTTTATCGTAAAGTCTGATATTGCTGTCAGAATACTGCATATATGTTATCGATTACGTAATATTTGCGTAGACAACTGAGTAGTCTATCATCTGTATGAATAATTTTTAGTCTTTTCATCCTAATTATGGAGTTATAAAGCATTTTCTCTAAATTTCAATGTCAATCTGGAGCGGGTCCCTGTGCGGAGAACGGGGCGGCAGATGGCTGTTAGCCTTCATGCGCAGAGCTTGTGTCGGATTTTTCTGTAATATGGCTGCTTGCCGCTTCCCGCGCTTTTTAGATAATTTATTTTGGTTGTGCGTAACATAGTCGCTTGTTTCGCCTTACATTATAAGTTTGTCTCAATCGTAAAATTATCGTTAATTTCAACCTATTAAGCGGCCAGTACACAATGGCGGACGATGGCCCACTGCTCGCCATCGCCACTGTGTACAGGGGGCAATGGTGCATGATGGCGGACAATTGCCGATCGTGGCGCGCAATGGCGCGCAATGGCGAAGTTGTCGGTTTTTCGGGCACACTTCAAAGGAATCGTGGCGTAGCATGGCCGGTGGCGTTTCCACAATGGGCCATTGTTTAGTTCGTCACGGACCGCTCATAGATACTTATACTTTTTTGGAATATTTTATTGCAAAATGTATTGATAATCACTACATGACGTAAAAATAACATAAATAGCGCCATAAATAAAATAAATTACATACATAATAATAAATAAATAGCTGCAACCATAATTACTTCGACGTCCGTCGCAAGTGGATTGCCAGGCAGTAATGAGCAATGGGCCATTGTGTGAACACCAATTGATCGTGGCCAACAATTGCCAATTGCGAGCAGTGGGCCATCGTCCGCCATTGTGTACTGGCCGCTTTACGTAAGAACGAAGTGGTCCAACGTGTGATGTGCTATGCGCCATAGGTTAGGGCGTGAGTTCAAATCTTCGGCTCGGCATGTGCTTTTTGTTTATTTCTTTATAGGTAAAATAATTTTGTCTTTATTTTCGTTCGGTAATGATAATAAATGCATTATTAATAAAAATACTGCGAATTGTTCTGTTTTGTGAATACGCTCGTATTACCCTAATGTTCCGTAAATCTAGCTGAAACAATTATTATCGTTTTGCTTTAAATTTATGTGATATTTTTACATATCTTTTTTGTTATATTTCTACTTTTTTTAAAATGAAATAGAATATATTAAATATGTGCATTCAAACCGTTCTTCGAATAAATTATCTTGATTCATTTTATTTTATTAATGTGCTAATAATTCTAGTTTATACTTCGAAAATGTATAGCTTTGCGAGGGGATGAGTAGGTTCAAATAAATTCGCAACCACTCAACCGTCTCGTCAAGGTGAATTGATAGAGTAAGCTGATATTTATAAATTTTTAGACTTTCATTGAACTTTGCATTTTGTAAACAACTGTGAAAAAATAACTCAATCAAATAAGCTTTATACTAATTTATGAAATAATTATTTATATTTTTGCGTATACTCATCCTACTATATCGACAAGGAGAAATCTTTGTATAACACGGCTAGTGTTTTTAATTAGATAAAACAGTAAGTTGTTTGCTTTTCTTTTAAAATACCCTTTATTACATAGTTTAGTATAACCAAAGATTAAAAGTATTTTTTACCTTATAATAACGACGGAAAATTAAATAAAGAAAATAAACATGTGCAGAAAATCGAAAATTTCCAATTGAACAAAATACTTTTGAGCAACATACATACATATACTAACGGCTATAAATTCCTAAAAGGGGTAGCCAGAGCTGAGAAATTAAAAATTCCTCAGCCACTTTTGGAAGTTGAGTGGGAAAAAGATGGTAGAATAAAGGTTGTTGGTGATGGGTGATGGGTCTCCAACCGCATCGCCCAAAAATCCCTTAAAGAGCAAACCTCTAATTAAGTAAATAAACAAATACAAAAGACGCATATTTATAGTCTCCTTCTAACAAGAAACTATAACCAAGTATATATGTATGAATTATTATTATGAATTATATATTATTGCTGTGTAGTGTCGGCTTGGAATAGCACTACCCCATTTTTTCCGGTGCCGGTGGGTGTACGTAAGAGGCGACTGGTAGTATTTACTAAATGCTTTCTCCTGTTTTATAATTTGTGCCGATTTTTTATTCAAGTGTGGTTTTTGGACGTTGCGATAATAGCACGTTACGTTATTTCTACTGCAATCCACGATCACTTTTTTGTGCCGGCAAAGAATAACATAATCCCCTTTTACTTGGTGTCACATGAAACCTACTATCACGAGTTTTCTTCTCGACATTCCCCTCCTATATTCCGAAGGTGTCATAAAAAATAGTTTTGTGAGATTCAAGTTTTTGTTTCAGTTATTATAATTACAAAATATATTCATCCAAGCGAGACATCATTATAATATCGATACGAATGTCGCAATTCTACAACGTAGTACGAGACTATTTCCGTAGATGGCGCTTAATTTTGTTAAAAATAGTTACTAGTGAGGCCACTAGATGGCTTATTTTACGAGTTTGATTAAAGGTGAGGAGACGGCAGGGGGCAAGCCCAAATGCCGTTTCAAGGTTCTTACTTTTTCGGGGGACGCCCTTAATAGCACGGACTTCGGTGAATGTAAGCATGGGATTTAGTTATATGGTGGTCCTTTTCTTAAGATTTATAACACTAAAGGCGTAATAATAACGTAAGGTCATTAGGAAAATCGCTTGACCGAGTATGTGATAGTCTATCCGCATAAACAAGGTAGCCTTGCCCAAATTGTCTCGTGCTATTTAGAAGGAACCGTGATAGCTCAGTGGGTAGAACACCGTTTATCGTGCAGACGATGAGGGTTCAAATCCCGTGTCGGGCCTACACCAATTAGTCTTTCCTAAAGTCATATGTGTGGTTAATTTATCATGGTTGTTAACGGTGGGAGAAAACATCGTGAGGAAACCCACATGGCTAAGTTGTACTTTATCACGTGAGAGTGTATTCGTACAAAACGGCGATAGGCTTGCCCCCTATCACGTGAGTACACTGTCCATGCAAAACGTGGACACTGAACACTAGGTGACAATGTCACGTGATGTTCAGAATTATTAGAACCTATGCCAACCCCTTTGAGGATATACGTCGTTAACGTTTGAGTTAAGCTATTTAAAAAAATAGATTCCTCCTTCGTAGAAATTTGCCATTAGTCATATATTAGCCTTTAAATAATTATTAATTGTTGTAAAATTTATCGGACTAAATTCTTCAAACTAATGCGAAAGTTGTTGTAGCTGGAACCCATATTCTTCGATTACAAACGAACACCAATTGGATTAAAGAAAGTCCACCACGCTTTGGCTGCTTTCAACTCGTACCTGGCAGGAACCACGCACGCGGCAGCAAATCATTTGACAATCGCCGATTTCCCTCTGATTAATGCTACCATTTGCCTTGAGACTATTGACTTTGATTTTTCAGAATACAAAAAGGTAAAGTAATGTACTAAGCAAATATATTATTTGAAAACATTTAACAGATATAATATAACATATAAATTATAATTTGTAGGTGCTCGAGTGGTACAACAATTTCAAACAAAGTTATCCAGACTTGTGGAAGATATCGGAGGACGCACTGAATATATTCAAGTATTTGGCTAAAAACCCTCCTGATATAAGTCACATGAAGCACCCTTTCCACCCCATCCGAGCTGCAACGTCTTAATTCTGCTAGCCGGTGCCCGACACGCACCGTTTCTTGTAACCGAGACAGGATTTGGAACAGCAATCAAAATGATTATTACACTGTAAAAAACAGATACTTATGAATATAATTGATCCCGCATGCTTTTTTAATTATTTATTTATGACATAATTTTAATGTACTTACGAATTGTCCTACTGCAGCGCAATCTGAAGATTCGTTATTTTTTATATCTAATACACTTTCTGTATTTAACTGCAGTTTAGCATTGTCGTTGATATCAACTTTCGTTTCATCTATGTCCTTGCCAATTATTTTAGCAAGTTGCAATATTTTACTTTCAGCATTATGGCTGTATATAACCATCACCATACTTATCAAAAGTACAATGAATAATCTGGACATTTTGATGCAGCTTTAGAAATGCAAGTTATACGACGCAGTTTAACGGGCAACTAGTGACTACTAACAGATATTGAAATCATCGAAGAATCGTGTGCATATATGTACCTATTGTCGATGTTAACCATTAGCCATGTCGAAATTGCGACTCGACAAACACATATTTATTAAATTTATAGCGTCACCCGCATTGCAGTACAGATAATGAGAAGTGACTAACCGATCTAATCAGTTATAAACCTACTTACAATGTTAGATAATACATAGTTTCATATATACAATGAGACCATGCAAACAAAAAATGAACAATATTATTCGTGAATGTAAACAATTGGTATATGTTAGTAATAAAACACACCCACTTGGATGTCTTAGACTAAATTCAGTGTAGTTATGCAAATTGACATGCAAATTCAAATAAGAAAAGACTCAATTAATCAACAATATTTAATATCAACTCCATCAGTGGTCAGAAAGAACCCTGAAAGGCAGCGACAATATTTATTTAAAACAAATTGCCATATTACATATCCGTATTTTATGGTGACTGGAATTTTCATAATTTCCAGGCAATCGGGAATTTAGGTATTGGTGGTTTCTCAAGCACTTTACTCAATGATGGTGGCTTCAAATTGGACAGGATATCAAATTTATCTTTACAAATGGTTTCTGTTAGTCTGTTGTCAATGTTACCCCACAGTCCCATCTCACAAAACCTGTAAATACAACATACACTACATGAATATGTTATAGCTTGTAAAATGATTTACTATCGAATATCGCGTGCTTTAAATTCAATAATGCAATTATTTATAAAAAAAATATGATAAAAAATTACCTAAAGTTTTTGTCTAGAGATATTGTTTCTCCGATCTTCAAATATTTGTCTTCGGCGCCCGAAAAAGGTTGGAAAGGTAAAAATTTCAAATCTTTAGCGGACTCGCCTTGTTGCAAATTATGGGCAAATTTTGATATCAATTTCAAAAAAGAGGACCGAACTTTAGCATCCGACATAGAAATATCAGTGGCCATCACTGAATTTCCCCGTTCATCCAATGCTTCAAATATGTAAGCTAATTCGTCACCATGAGCAGGTCCTTCTTTCACTACTTTTCGTTGACTCATACCTGTTATTGTAAACATGTGAAAATTTTATTATTTTATTCCCTGATTCATAATATTTATTATAAATCATGGAATAAAAAAAATAAGCATTAGAATTACACTTTTACTACACTTTTTAACTCAGCCACTTTTGGAAGTTGAGAGGAGAAAAGACGGAAAATTAAAGGTTCACTGATGATGGGTTACTAACATGACGGGTTTTAAACTTTAAAAGCCCTGTACCCCAGTATATAGTGGGACTATAGTGTATGACCAATAAAACACAACATTTTGCATCACATATGAGTACAAGAGTTGTATCATAAGTTAGTCATAATGAGCTGCAAAATTACCAGCCAAGGCTACTCCAGGTAAGAAATGCGACCCTTTAGTCAAGTTGCCTGCGTGCTCGAATCTGTAGAGATAAGCCGGAGCACTTGTACTCCAAGCTTTGACGCTCTGGTATGCAGGGAAGTTAAATAGAGCATCCGCTGGAAAACAAATAAACTATTAATTTCGACATATTTGTAGCTATGTAGTAGCAATTTTTTAGTAGCCGAGGCAGCACTTTAAAACAGATATAATATCGGCACCAGTCGTGCAAGAAGAATTATAAGAAGATTTGTTATCAGCTGTATATAACAATGTATATGTAATTGTATATTACTCACCTGTCGCTTCTGCAATATTCTTTAGGCCGTCGACTGTCTGCAAGGAATTCTCGAAAATCAATTGATAATAATTGTCTAAAGGATTTGCTTTTGTTATATTTTGTAAAGGAAGTAACCCTTTAACATTTCCTATAGCGGTTCTCAATCCACCAACTAATTCTCGTTGTATAAAATCCTTCATGATATTCAATTTATCTGTGAGAAAGTCTGCGTATTCACCTGAAAATTACAAACCATGATTAAGAAAATAGATTTCACAAAAAAACTAATTATTAGTTTAGTACATTAGTATATGGTATAGTTCAATATGACTTTTAAAACCCTTTCTCTATAATTGCACAGACGGAGGCGGGAGATATTTTACACACTATGAGATGAGTTATCACGTGTCATGTACACTTTATCTATAGTCAACACCAAGGATACTCTACACTACGGATGGGCCCTGTGGTACTATAATATCTAAATAACGTTATGCAAATAATAATCATATCGCAACAGAAATATTCCATATGCCGTTTTCTCTTTCTAACCTTCCGAGTTTAATCTTTTGAAAAAGAGTATATGTACTATACATGTTTACTTCTTGTTGTTTATGGCAAAATTTCGTCAAGACGTTACGATTATGATAGCGCGTACCCAGATCGGCCATCTTAGTCGCCATTTGATCTGTCAAGTTGCTTTGTAAACAAAAGTGTTGATTGTGTTTATTGTGTTTTGGACATTGATTAATCAAGTTTTGGACCATAAAATTACATGGGTAATATAAAGCACAATGCCCTGTGGCTCTGTTAAAGCTTGTGGCGCCCGTAATAGCGAAAATCAGCCTCAATTAACTTTGCACAAGTAAGTAATTATTTTCTTTGTTTTCACTTCGGTCAAGAGTATTTTTTTGGTGTATTTCATGCTTCCTCGATGTGATCAGAGGAAACTTCATGATCATTGTAATATTTTCGCCATAAAAGGCTTAGTTTTTATGATTTCTTCCAAAATTATTTCCTCTCATTGTTAACCTAGTGATGTGAAACACTGATCATTTAGTATTATCGATGTTTAAGTACTATCAGATTCGGTTTAAGATGGTTGGTTGGTTAACCTATTAAAAATCTAAATGCCTTCCAAAATGTAGGTAACATTATTTTTATAGTTTACACTTTTCTTCACATTTGTTACTTATGAGGTGGTTATTGATTACTAAAATTAAATAATTTCAGGTTTCCTACAAGTGAAGCACAGAAAAGAAAGTGGCTTGATGGTATTGGCTTTGAAAACATCAACCATCGGCATAAAAATTGTCATTGCATTTTAAATAAATGGTATGGTTTATCATAAAAAAATCACGAATGAAAAGGTTTCATTCAGAACGTGTAATAACAAATTTACGTTATTTAAAAATGAATAAATGTGACATTTTTAATTTAAATACGTTGTTTTTTGTACTTATATGTACGATCAGTACCGTCTTTACCATAAGGGCACACGGGGCCCGTGCCCAGGGCCCAGAATCTTGGGGGGGCCCCGGAGGACCGGCAATTTCTCTCACACAATAATTTTCAGCAGATTTTTGTCGGGCACATTTACACTTTTTTCACAAATCAGTAATCTCAGGAGAAAGTATTTACAAAACATATACTTCATTATATTGATGACTGCGCCTACTCCTACTATACTAATCTATGTATATAAAAGAAAGTAGTGTTAGTTACACTATTTATAACGAAAGAACGGATGTGCCGATTTGGCTGAAAATTTGTGGGGAGGTTGCTTAGAACCGGGAAAAGGACATATTTTACTTATTTACAATATTATAAGACGGGAAGATTTGTTTGTATGTTGGTAATGAATAGGCTCCACAACAACGGAACAGATTTCAAAAGTTCTTTCACTAATGGAAAGCTAAAACTCTCAGAGTTAACATAGGCTTTATATCATCATGCCAAATAGGGGGTAAGCAGTGAAGGAACTTAACTCAATCCGTGCGAAGCTGGGGCGGACCACTAGTTAATAATATTTCCGAACGTTACCTAATTTACTAAGTACATCATCTGGCGTGTAGTGTCGGCTTAGAATAACACTACCCCATTTCTACCCGTGGGTGATCGTAAGAGGCGACTAAGGGTATAGGGGCTTTTTAAGTGATTTTTGGGCGATGTGGTTGGAGACCCGTCACCAAAAACATTTATTATTACCATCTTTTCCCCAATCAACTTCCAAAAGTGGCTGAAGAATTTCTCATTCCGAAGCTCTGGCTACCCCGTTAAGGGATTTATAGCCGTGAGTATATGAATGAATGGATGGATCATCTGGAGATAAATCACGCAGCAACTTTACAGAAATTTATCATGAAGACATTAACAGCTATAAGACATGAGCTCAAAATAGAAAGTTTTCAATATTGGCTTAAATAAGATTAAAAACATAGCAAAGCAATGAGTTGATTTAAATATCTCAAGCTTACATATCCTAATACATTCAAAAAAATTGTAAGAAAATTTGAATATTTTGTTCATGAAAAAAACTCATGTGAAATAAATAAAGAAAAGCATTATTTATTAAATTTACCCGCTGGTGAAAAAAAAATATTTCCTTTATTGATTAGAAATTGTAAGAAATTTTTGCAAACGTAGAAATTGCTACAGAAATATTCCTTTGCCTCAAAGTTACCAATTGTAGTGGAGGGCGATCATTTCCATCATCAACCGACCAAGTGCACGCATGAAGGGTTACATACTATCATCTATAATAGAAAATTACGTTTTGGTATGGGAGCCCCCCTTTGATATCTACTTTATTGTTATTTAATTCTTTTATTTGAAAGGTGATATAGAAGTAAATATTCTAAGAAAACTTGAAGCGTCTACTTGTTACCGTTTTTAGTATTTAGCAAAAACTACGAAAAAAACACGTTTATTGTTTGGGGACCCCTCTTAATATTCTGTTTTTTTTAGCTTTATAGTACTCTTGTTATTGCGGTAACGGAAGCTTTCTAGCTTCAGCTTTCTAACTATCACGGTTTATGAGATACAGCCTGGAGACAGACAGACAGCGGAGTCTTATTAATAGGGTACCGTTTTACCTTTGGATACGGAACCCTGAAAATGAACTGTAACAACAATGTTACAAGAAAGACTGAGTAATTTGTCAATTATGTGCATAAATTTTTTTAGGCGAAGTGTTGATTTGTATAACCTAGAATTTTGTGAAATTGATCTGTTTTGTAACAGTTTAAACTCTTTTGTAACTAAATTAAGAAATTCATTTTTAACTTAATTTCATTTATCTCTTTTGTTTGTTCATATGTTATGTAAATGTTTATAAAAGTTTCATGTTATCTCTCTAAACCAATTTCCTCCACATTATAAAACTATATATACTTGTAAAATCTTTTTTTTAGGCGAAGTGTTGATTTGTATAACCTAGAATTTTGTGAGATTGATCTGTCTTGTAACAGTTTAAAATCTTTTTTAACTAAATTAAGATATTCGTTTTTAACTTAATTTCATTTATCCCTTTTGTTTTTTCATATGTCATGTAAATGTTTATAAAAGTTTCATGTTATTTCTCTAAACCAATTTTCTACTTAGGTTAATTGTACTTGATAAACCCTGATGTATAAAAATAAAAACAATACTGATGTATCTACCTGCCGCACACAAAAATGTAAAATATTAATTTATGGAGCTGTAGGTCTAATTGTTTCTTTTATAACTGTGTACATTTGTAATGTAAACGACTGTTTGTTTCCTAAATAAATGAAAATAAAATAAAATAAATAAAAATAAAATACTGGTGCTAGCTGAAAACCAGCGTGTTTCAGCTGACGTGTCCTACGAGATACGCAGCTGAGGCACATATGCTGAGCCAGAACCGATTCCGCAACCTTTGTAATTCACCCAACAATTGTACCTATAATTATTTTATTACCAAATAAATTATTTTTCTTTCTTTCTAAAGCGGCCAGTACACAATGGCCCATGATGGCCCACTGTACAGGGGGCAATGGTGCATGATGGCGGACAATTGCCGATCGTGGCGCGCAATGGTGAAGTTGTCGGTTTTTCGGGCACACTTCAAAGGAATCGTGGCGTAGCGTGGCCAGTGGTGTTTCCACAGTGGGCCATTGTTTAGTTCGTCACCGGCCGCTTATAGATACTTATACTTTTTTGGGATACTTTATTGAAAATGTGTTGATAATCACTATATGACGTAAAAATAACATAAATAGCGCCATAAATAAAATAAATTACATACACAATAATAAATAAATAGCTGTAGCCATAATTACTTCGACGTCCATCGCAAGTGGATTGCGAGGCAGTAATGAGCAATGGGCCATTGTGTGAACACCAAGTGATCGTGGCCTACAGTTGTGCATTGCGGAGCGTGGCCCATCACTGGCCATTGTGTACTGGGCGCTTAAAAAGTGACATCCTTCAAAAAACTGTCTTTAGGGATATAATAGAAGAAATTGCTCAATAGAAATCGCGAAAATAACCGTTGTCGTAATCGTCACAATAAAACTAGTAGCATTCCATCATTTCCATCATCATTTACCTATAATACGAGTAAACGGTCATACTCATACTTATTAGTAAAAAAATGATATTTTAATTCGCTTTTTTTGCTTTCTATAAGGGACTCAAATTCTTGTGGGCCCAAGGGCCCCGGTCTAGTTTAAGACGGCCCTGTGTACGATCTTGCAATATAAGTCAAGCATAGCATCAATATTTTGTTGTACGTGTACGACAACTGTGTAGTGTCGGCTTAGAATAGCACTACCCCATTTCTTCTGGTGGGTGTACGTAAGAGGCGACTAACGGACTTTTAACAGCGTTTTAAGGGAATTTCGGGCGATGCGGTTGGACACCCATCACCAACAACCTTTATTTTACCAACTTTTCCCCACTCAACTTCCCAAAGGTGGCTGAGGAATTTGTCATTCCTTAGCTCTGGCTACCCCATCTAGGGATTTATAGCCGTAAGTAAGTATATGTAATGTGTACGACAACCGATTTAAAGTCGTCCTTGAGCATACGACACCCATGATTAATCTCTCTGAACCACTGATCGATGCACTGCTTTTAACTTACCCCACGCCGAAAATCATAATAAATTATCGCTCGAAAATGTTCATGAGTTAAATCCATGGTGATGTGTGATCCATGGTGGCGAAACGAAGGTTTAAAACTGGTGTTAAAATATCTAGATCTAAATTAAAAGTATTTGCCCACTGTTGAAATAAATTATTTCTACATAAACATGTTGGCAAATTTATCGATATTTTTCTATTCTGATTCTTGCATGATACAACCCTAGGTCAGCCATTTTAAGTGCCAATAGGCCACGCCCGCGCCCCCTGCTACGCTCTGAGAGTGTTTAGGGCCTATCCATAGTGTAGAGTATCCTTGGTCAACACTGACCTCCATTATACTATATAAGTACGCTGGACTAATGATACGTATCAAAATGACAGCTATTTATTGTGCCAATTTGAAGCGCCCCCAATGAGGGGGAAAGGAACTAAATCTGATGTAAACTGCAAAATGGCCAGTGTTTTTTTTACCATAAAGCATAATATATCTATGGTTTTTGGAAACAATTATAAATTAATAGTGCTGTAAAGTTTCGTTTCGATAAAACTTATCGATATAGGCCGCCTTGTGTCGGCTTAGAATGTCACTAACCCTTTCTACCCACGGGTGTCATAAGAGGCGACTAAGGTATTTAGCTTTATTAATTGGTTTTTGGACGATGCGGTTGGAGACCCATCACCAACGATACTTTATTTCTATCATCCTCTCCCCTACCAACTTCTAAATGTGGCTGAGGAGTATCTAGCTCTGACGCTCTGGATACCCCTTTTTGGAGTTTGTGGCCGTGAGTGTATGTATGTATTTTATTGATATATTTTTTTCCTTTCAAATGTATAATATATTTTTAATAGACAGATTGTTAAACAATGATTACAATGTAATTTACAGGTTTCCAACTGACAATATAAGTCTGGAATTATGGCTGAAAAATATAAGTCTAGTTCGCATCCGAAAAAATTTGATTACATATGTTCAAAACACTTTTATGACGCCTGTTTTATTAAGCATAAGTCATGCATTATTTTGAAAAAGTGAAAAAAGTGTGCTTTTGTTTGTATATAATAAATAATATCATTATGTTTATTTTGTTGTATTGTCACGGGCAAGTGAAACTCGTAGCAGATCATTACGTATTGAAGATCAAGTTTCATTTTTGTTTAAAAAAACGTTCCTTATTTCCTTTAAGCAGAAACATTTTATCGATGTATTTTATCTTACTGTCCCATCTCTTTTATTAGTTCCTTTCCCCCTCACTGCTGCCGTAAGCGCCAAAATGGCGAAAATCAAATCGCCTCACTGTCACCCGGCGTTTAATTAGTCCAGTGTACTTATATAGTATAATAGAGGTCAGTGATTGTCAAAGTTGGTGGTAAAACCAAATTGAGAAAAGATTTAGGATTGTTGTATGTAGTATTGTTTTCAAAAAACCTGGTCATAATGTGATGACGTTTCTTAAACTGAATTTGCGCAAACAAAATCTCTTGATTACCAAAATTGTGACTTTTTCTTTATCCCTACGCAATAGTGCCATAGTACTCGAAATTCTAAATATACCTACTTTACCATAAAAAGAGATTGTATTTTTTAGACTTATAATTGCAAAATGAGTTGAAACTGTGCGTAAATGACACAGGATCACTTTACTTGTATCATATCCTACATTTATGGTGTCCAAAAATACAAGTGAAAGCGAAAGCGGGATTTTATAAATGGGGACCAATATTTTGTCCTAATTTCTCCCGATTCTTACCAAATACAAGTCCCGACGTTTCAGCAGAGTTGACGCCGGTCAGCATCGGGCACAGGCGCTTGCTCCGGCGGGCTTTTGAGAGGGATGCCGATGGAGCCTCCGACACCAGTGGGGGCAAGCCTCGCTCATCATACTGTCCTTCTACTCGAGCTCCTACAACTGGTGTTATAGAACTATTAATATTAATGTAAAATATATTCAACGTGATCGTAACTCAACGTTCACGCCGTAAATCGCTGAAGGGGTGGCAAAAGTACCAATACGTGCATTTATGTCGCCTGCTATACGAAAGTTGATTTTATTTATGGCAGACCGTAAAATAAACGCAATGGTATATTTAAAAACTGACAAATCAGCAGGAAACCTCTTATCAATTTGATATTCGAAGTCAGTATATACATTATACATACATACATATACTCGCAGCTATAAATCCCAAAAATAGTTAGCTAGAGCTTTAGAATTTGAAATTCCTCTGCTACTTTTGGAAGTTGAAATGGGAAAGGATTGTAAAAATAAAGTTAGTTATTTAGTCAGCCTGTTCCCATGCCATGTGACTTACTCACTGTCGATTGTACACTTCATGGAACTAAGTAGAGCTTTGTGGAATTGATGGCTTTTGTAGCATTTTAACTATGGTATAATACATACATACATATATACATATTCTCACGCCGTTAGTTCCCATTGGGGTAGGCAGAGAATATCGATCGCCACTTTCACTATGGTATAATAGTTACATTATTATAAAAAAAAATACCAACTGCGAGTTAAACTGGCGCACTAAGGGGTCCGTTAAATTTTTAGGGTATATCAGTATAAGTTGACTCATCACGACAATCGAATCATAGAGGATAAATATTTTTATTAGTATTCATTTTATTTTATTAGTATTTTCATAGTTATTTTTACGGTATTCACATTTTTCCTTTGTTAGTGCTTTAAAGGACATAATATGAAAAGATTGATGAATGTAATGATGCCCGAGATGTTTTCCAGGATCTAACAAAATCGCGATCGATAGTATATCCCTACCCCAATGGGAACTAATGGCGTGAACAATGTATGTACTGTTCTATAAGTAAAGTCCCGAGCCCTACTTACTTATAATTATTTCTAATCATAATCACACTGTATAGTTAGTTATAAGCACTAACCCATTTCTTCCCGCGTGTGTCGTGAGAGACGATTTTAAGTACGGGGCTTTTTCAAGTGACTCGTGGTTGGGTGATGTCCTCCTTTATTTTACAATTATTTCCCCCCTCGACTTCCAAAAGAGACTGGAATTTCTTAGTCTCAAGCTCTGGCTACCCCTTTTACGGATTTACAGATGTGATGTGTGTATTTATTTATATCCACGGTTATAATATTTCAAACATGAACCTCTAACATCCATCAGATCGACCAAAAATCACTTATGCATATGTATTAATTATATTTATATGTTATTAAATTTATTATTATTGAATTATAAAATAAAATATTATATTGATAATTATCATACGACTATTTTGTGACCATATTTATTATGGATGTCATGAACAACTAGATGATGTAAATAAAAGATATCATACCTGAGTAACCAGTTAACTCTTTGATGAACTTGTCAGTGTCTACCATTTTTGAAGAGATTTTGGAATCAGCCTGGGAAGTCAAAGTTATTATTAATATTCAGATTAAGTTTATATCTGATTTTGTAGGGATATTTGATATTCTGATGAGCCATAACTATTTAGAAGCTATGAATTTAACAAATTTTAGAAGTACTAAGTTTAATTTTTGATAGTAATATCTATGTCAAATTGATCACGAAAATTTTATGACAGATATTTGAAAGCAAAGCTGTGTAGTGACGGCTTAAAACAGCACTTACGAATTTCTTACCCATGTGCCGTACGAGCGACTAAGGGTAATGTGATTTTATATGATTGTTGGGTGATATGACTAAAAACCCATCATCAACTATTTTTTATGCTACAATATTTTTCCCAATCAACTTAAAAAGTGGCAGAGGAATTTCTAATTCGAAAGCTCTGGCTACCCTTTTTAGGGATTGATAACAGCGAGCATAGGTAGGTGGTGTATGAATATAAATTCCATAAATATTCTATAAAGGCAAATAATTACACTAACCTTAATAATATCTTCAAACGGTAACTTTCTTAAGCAGTTGATTAAATTTTCCACATGATTGGATCGACAGTCAGTAAGAGTTGCAAGCTGTTGTAAGTGATCCTTGGATTCTGTGCTGACTGTGTTGGGAGACAGGGGTGCTCCGGACAGAGCCACCACCCCGCCAGCCGATCTTCCTCGGCCCGAGAGTGTGAGCAACGACGCGGCCTTGGCACCGGATCCTTGTCCCATCACCAACACACGCGATGGGTCTCCACCAAAAAACTCAATATACGAGTGAACCTGACAATCAAAATCAGTGTTAAAGATAAATTTTTGTGTTCTAGGCTGTAAGTCAAGTTAAAAATAACTTTGCAGCTAAAAATCAAATAAATAATATGCAAACTATACGGATCATACCCAGTCCATCGCTGCCATCATATCAAACAGACCAATATTGCCGGCTGCATTCTTCGTTCCAGAACTGAGGAAACCTAGAGAACCTAACCTATACTGCACATTCACCAATATAGTATCTTCCATGGTGAGGTGTTGGCCCTGAAAGATAATAATCAAATTAGGTGAAGTCAAAAGAGCAGAACCTAAACATAGCATATACAAAGCAATTAACGCTATATATCCTCAAAGGGTTTTCGTCAGCATAGTCTAAGTTCTTCGAATTCTTCTTATTCCTCATAAAAGTTAATGTTCTCTCTGGACCCAGAAGCTAATAACCATAGATCGGATAATCGGATGCATATTTACCTAAAATTGACCGGCGGCTTAGTATGGAAAGCACTTCTTTATCGTAAAGATTTCGGGATTTCGGAATTGATGCATTTAATGTTCGAAATATAGAATTAAATGTATTTTTATTACGTTTGTAGTGTTTTCTATTACAATATATTATTTGTATGTACATTACTTGTATGGAAAAAAACCCAATGTTTCGAGATGAATACCGTTAGCGTTTTGGTTATAATTATAATTGAATGCACGCACACTTAAATAAAGGTTTTTAAATGAGGAGCCGTAATTATTTGCGTTGAGAACAATATTTGAATAACATTGTAAAGCTTGTTGTGCACTTAGCTGCACATTTACTAACGTTAAGATTTTAACTATTATGGAATATATCGAAAAATAAATGGAGATCAATTTCAGTTTTGAATTTACAATTCTCGTTATGTTCAAAAAAGCGTTATAAATGTGAATGTGCGAGTGAGACGGATAGGTAACTTTGTCTTTTGTTATCTTATCTATCTATTAGTTACTTGAAAATATTCGTCGCTTTGCTTGCCATGCGTACGGGTGTGTTTTGTGTTCCTTTGCAATTTTCTAACGATTTTGCTATTCAACAACGGATTCTGATTTGCATCGTGGTTTGGTTGGTGAAGACAATTTCGAAAAAAGAAGCCGTCTCCATATTTTCTTAGCCAAAAAATAAGTTTAGGTAAATATGCATCCGATTATCCGATCTATGCTAATAACCTACCGACCAGGGACAGATGTCGTCAATAACTTACTCCATATGCATGGGTAGATCCAGTCCTATAGTTTCCGCCATGTATAAATACAATAACTGGGCTACCTGAAATATTAATTACTTATTTATTAAATTTCAACAAGCGGCAAGCATTATGTTGAATATCATAGTATAATTACATCATCTGCGATATAAATTATATTCCTTTATAAAACGGATATATACAACAAAGATTATGGCAAGAAAATATTTAGATATGTACTAATACATACATACATACATACATATACTCACGGCTATAAGTCCCTTAACGGGGTAGCCAGAGCTTTGGAATGAGAAATTCCTCAGCCACTTTTGGAAGTCGATTGGGGAAAAGATAGTAATAATAAATGTTTTTGGTGACGGGTCCAACCACATCACCCAAAAATCACTTAAAAAGCCCCTACACCCTTAGTCGCCTCTTACGATCACCCACGGGTAGAAATGGGGTAGTGTTATTCTAAGCCGACACTACGCGGCGATATGTACTAAATATTTTCTAAACCGTAATAAATCATATTTAAATCAATGCCGCTTGGGGGAGGATACCTAAGACACAAGTGGCATATATATTTTGGAAAATGGGCCCCAAGGTTTAAAATACATACCTACATAGTGTAAATACTATCATTCGGACTTATGTCCGTACATACATGGTTACCAGAGCAAATAAAACTCACCTCGTTTCTCGGCCGGCATTTTCGGTGCATAAATAGAGAGACATAAACAGTCCTCGCTGCCGACCACCTTGTTGTCTCGCAGCTGCGGGCACGGCTCACATGACTTGTTAGCGGATATTTTACCCGTTAACTCGAGCTTGACCGGCCTTTGGAACCTCTTCTGGTCTTTCGGTGGTTGAGCATATCTGGAATTTTGTTTTATTGAGTCTGTCAAACCTAACGCTCTATCTCTCCTTCGGTAACAATTTGATAGTGAGGTCTTTGGTTAGAATGAGATAAAGATATACTACCTTTATCTTGAAAGTCTTTAAAAAAATCGGTGTTTAACCTGTATAAACCACATGATTTTGCAATTACAAGGATAGTGTGGTACCTTTACAGTTGCTGGGTAACCGGCGTTAGGTCACACCCTTCAAAGTGTATGGCCATGTCCTTTAGTTATCAAATCATAACACAGTAACTACTAAACCAGGGTATTTATTATATGATATTAAACATTACCAAATGATTAGATCCCTAAAAAAAACCTTCGCCTCTTTGGGTAATATTTGCTTTGACCAATTCGGTCCATTGTCATTTCACCTACCTTATGCCAAGAAATGTGTAGTAAGAATGATCATAGAGTTGTTTCTTCAACCCTTCTATAGTGGCGCCAAATCCATTTCGCTGCACGAACACCACTGCGGCGTCAGGCTCCGGAGGGTCGGCCGGCTCTCCCCCCATCACTGCCTCCACAACCAGACAATCGCATACTAACACACTTAAAACCACCCATGGAAAATATCTCCAACCCCAGACACGACTATTCATTGTCGAGGCACAATTATTTGTTAAATTCACTTCGTAATATTAACAATTCTGGTTAGTTTTATCGTGCAATATTTTCGCAGTATCCGCAAACCCGTTATCTCAGGCATACAGGAAGGTACTGAAATCGTGCCTGATCACATCGTTTTGGCCAATTGATTTATTCTTATTTACATACATACATACATATACTCACGGCTATAAATCCCTAGAAGGGGTAGCCAGAGCTAAGGAATTAAAAATTCCTCAGCCACTTTAGGAAAATTGAGTGGGGAAAAGATGGTGAAATAAAGTATGTTGGTGATGGGTCTTCAACCGCATCGTACAAAAATCCCTTAAAAGCCCCAATACCGTTAGTCGCCTTTTACGTACACCGACCGGAAGAAATGGGGTAGTGCTATTCTAAGCCGGCACTACACGGCCATTCTATTCTATTTGACTAACATTTTATTAGATTGCGATTTCTGAGAAAAGCATAACCTAAATTTTAAAACGGCGATAGGCCTATCACGTGAGTACACTGTCCATGCAAAACGTGGATAATCTGAATATCAGGTGACCAACGAGCTGTTCAGAAGGATTAGTACCCCTGCAAACCCCTTAGGGGATATTCAGCGTGAAAGTTTATGTTATGTTTATGTTTAGTCACCAGTATGAAAAGATATTTGAAAATTTGTTGTAGTTTTGCATGTAAAAAATTTCTTCAAAGAAAATTATACATTTCAGGAACAAGTACCCGCGTTTTGAAAAATGTACCTAGTCTTCGTAGAAATTTAATATCTATCTTATTATTTATCCGTATTTTATGCTTAGCCTTGCGCTGTTTCTTCTGTCTTTCAATACACTCAAACAACAATAGAATAGTTTACAACAATAGAACGAGTGATGCTTGAGAGAGGATTGAAGTATTATAAACTATTATACTTTTACAGTGATCTAATGTACTAGTGTTTTTTTTATAAAAATGCTGCATAATAGTCACCGATAGAATATCTCTATCTCTTACGGTTGACTGACAATAATCACTTTTATGTTCTAATTTTTTATTGAACCTAAAAACATTACATATAAAGTTATTATATTCTTTAGTTCAGTAGTAATCCTTATCAAATTTAATATATCGTCGTGAGAAGTAATTAGCACAGAAAAGAATAAAGCTAGGTGAACCAGCAGCGTTCTTTACTTGAGATATCTACTGCGAGTCTATCACCCCTGCCCCATCGCTCGAACGCCTGCTCATGTTGTGATAAGTATGTCCACTGGCCTCGGGGCAATAGGGAAATATAGGCGATAACAAGAGTTTCAAGGATAGCATAGGGTCAACTCAAAAATTGCACACTGTACGTGTACACCTCTTTTTTTTAAATCAGACAAACAGAAAGATTTAAAAATACAAATATCGTCATAGGTTTGCCTATATTATTTCAGGAGTTCCTGGAACGACTGCATACAATCATGCATTAAAAAATCGATGAATTGAGAACCTCCTCCATTTTTTTAGTCAGAAATCTGTGGGTGAAAGCTGGTCTATACTAATATTATGAAGCCGAAGAGGTTTTTGGGTTGTTTGTTGGAACGCACTATTCTCTCTCTGAAACTACTCTTCCGAAGTGCTTCCGAATAATTGAAATAAAAATATATTTTTTTTGTGTTGGATAGTCCTATTACCCAGGAAGGCTTTGGGATATAAAACATCACACTGCAAACAATAAGATGAGGTAAAAACGGGGATAATTATTTCATATTTGGCGGTTTCTGTGGTTTGCTTGATTGCGTTAATCACAGAAACGGCGAAATTATATGGACATATTGTCACACAGATCAGCCCTAAACTAAGTAAGATTTGTATTATGGGATACTAACTCAACGATATATTTAATATTATATACTGCACGTATAAATAACATCCAGCATCAGTTGTGTGTGTGTCAAAAACGTTTTTACGATAACAATATTTGGTTAAAGTTAAATAAATAATTGCCAAAATATTTAGAATGGAATAGAAAGAAAACTCTTAATTGCACCTCTTCAAAAATATTGCTTACAATTGATACGATTTTATAATGAAATACAATCGGCGGTCTTATCACTAAAAGCGATCTCTTACAGACAACTTTTGGATGGTAAGAACAGTATACTTTGAATAGGGTGAACCACGATTGAAAAGGACGTTCCCCCATGAGAATACACTAGGCTCATGTTCCTGCGAAAGTGGCAAGGCAACCCTAAAGTAATCGCCTCGTATGACACTCCTATGGAGTCGGTACTGAACTATAAACTTTATTTTCTATTGATTGATAACGAAACCCTTAATGTTTACTTAACGGCAAGTCTGACTCGCTCGTAGCCTTTTTAAAAGTTTATAGTTTATTCCAAATTCTAAATCTTTATTCTAAAGTATAAATGTCTTTATATGAGGTCATTTTTATTACATGGCAATACTGGTATTACAACTAGTAAATTGTAAAAACGACTTTATTCTCTACACAGTAAGCTTCACTAAACAAAACACGATGAAGATACACAATATTTTCTAAAAATTGTAATGGACTAACACTTTACTAAAAATATATTTATAACAATTTCTTAATATCAACTCCTGTTAAGTAATTATTATTGTATTTTAGTATTTGGAAGATATATAATAAGCCCACACAACGCATTTCCACGCTATCCTATCTAATTATTATGTTATCTCTATATCTTACATAGTTTAAATACGGCAACTACATTGGGAGACATAAAACAAAATCTTTTTTTTTTTCCGCTATATAAGTTTTATTTATTTACAATAATCAGAACATAATATTAATATTAAACAGTTAATAAAATATAAAACTAAACTTAAAAGTGACTAATTAAATATTTACAGCAGAAATTAAATTAAACAATATAAAAAATGTTTTCAAATTCGCTGCCGCTAGGGGGTAGGGTTCCCAAGAGGCTGGCTGCATTGCCCCTCTGTATTGCAATACTTACTCTCTGAGCAAAGTATGTGCCAGCCCTAGGATCCCCGCTAGCTTCGACTAGGCGCGCAGATATTTCTTTAAAAAATCTACGCGCATCTGAACCCCATGGACCGAGGGTCTCCACGGCAAAAGGGATAAAAATATGACTCTCATCCAGGAAGCCATATTTACGCTTCTTTAGACCCTCAGAGTATGTCGCAGCAGCTCCAGCCCGAACAGCAGACCGTGACAAATGGGAAGGCGCCAGTGTGTCGACACAAGTTGCATCCCACACAAGCGTCCGCCCATTTTTCCAGGGAATCAACGACATACCATCCGGTCTCCTGCCATCATCACGCAACAATCCAGATGGTTCCAAGATCGATTAAAAATCTTATTTTATTTTATTTTGTTTAGAAGATTAACAGAAACAAAACAAAATCAATATTAAAACGAAATCTTAACATAAATAAAATGGAAGTAGATGGGATCCGTAAAATAAAAAAATATAGGTAACACCTATTAATAAGACCATACATCTTATTTGTGTCGAAGGATACCTGTAAGACTTGAAGAGAAAATTAAGAAGAAAATGAACAAGTTACAAAGAAAAAAACATATTTATAAGTGAGAGGAGAGAGAGAGAGAGAGAGAGAGAGTAAGATGATCGTTAAGCTCAATATCATTTATAGCCAAAGATATTAAACTATACTTACTAGAACATAGATGGGACACTTCTAAGGCGGCCAACTTTCCGAAAACTGAATGCGGGACTTAAGTTTTCTCCAGGGGGGGTGGGGGGTGTTAGGGATTAGATAGTCGATATAGTGTGTGTGTCTAGTGTATAGTGTGTGTGATTAGAGGTTTTAGTACGAAGTGTCACACTTCGTACTAAAACCTCTAATCTTGGAAAGTATAACGCCATGGAACGTTCACTGGAATAACTTATGCATTTTTCCAATAAGTATATGAAATAATTCAGCTTTTGTATGTTCGATGGCGTTAGTTGTACAAAGATACTAGGAATGCTAGTGAGGTCCATGGTTATCTAATTTTTTTAAAGAACTTTTTTAAAGAAGAAGTATAAGAACCCTTCTATGTGGAGTTTTGTCGTGTTTGGCCGAAACATGCCTCCGTTTTGTTTTTGGTAGTGCATGAACGGTTTAAAAAACAAAAATAGATCACATGGGATCTCATTTTACGAGTAAAAATTGGTTGAATTAACATATCCAACAAATAATTTTCAATCTCAAACGCCATTTTCAAAGGAAAGGCAAAATATTTCTGTTTAACAGCCAGCCTAGAAACAATTGGGACCTGTCTCTCTTTTTGTTGACTCATTGTATGAGTACTCAGCATATGCGAAGTTTAACGTCTTTATCTAACTATTTGTTGACGATTAACTCATTACACTACAGAAATGTTTGTCAATAACGACAATAATTATTATTTGTAACATCATACAAGAACGCTATCTAAATTTCCAGGACATTCCTAAAATCTTGTTTTTGAAAAATATGTAGTACTACACATAGCAAAGTTTTAATAATATCTAAGTTTGAATTTTTTAATAAAAATCACGCTTTTAAATCATATTTACATTGTGCGTCGTTAAATGTTATATTTTAATACAGGTAAATGATTTATTTTATCCAAAACAATTACAAAATTAATATTTTTTATATATTGGGACAATGACTTGATGAAGCTGGCAACGTGTGACGAAAGAAACATTGCCACATTGCGTCATCAATTCAAGAACAACCTCTGGCAAGGGAGGACTAGACATGTGTTAAGTGGATAGATATATTGTTAGAAACAGAAATTATATGTTTATCAATGTTTCTAAAATTGCAATCGTAAAGTACAAAGTTATAGGATAGGTATGTTTCGCGCTCGTACTTATATAACGGATTTGTTGTTAGTTTTTATTGGCCGTGTTACTAATCATGTATTTTGTTTCAGGAATCAAATCATAAGCGTCGCCAATATGGCGTCGGACGAACAATTTTCATTATGTTGGAACAATTTCCACGCAAATATGTCATCAGGCTTTCATGGCCTGTTGTCGCGTGGGGATTTAGTTGATGTTACGTTAGCTGCTGAAGGCAGGCTATTGCAAGCCCACAAATTAGTATTATCAGTATGTTCTCCCTTTTTCCAAGAAATGTTCAAAATGAACCCAACTCAGCATCCTATAGGTACGTTGAAATTCTCAATTAAGTTTAAATTTTTATTCAGTGGTTGTGACTTAAGCAGTGCCTAATTATGTATTATCTGTTTCAGTGTTTTTAAAAGACGTTAGTCATTCGGCATTAAGAGACTTATTACAGTTTATGTATCAAGGTGAAGTGAATGTGAAACAGGAAGAGTTAGCTTCTTTTATTAGTACTGCAGAACAACTTCAAGTTAAAGGTCTAACCGGTAACCAAAATGAAGAAAGTTCTACACCATCTAAACCAAAGCCGACGTCGCGGCCTGGCCCGAGGTCGTCCCAACAAAGGCAATCTGTTATGACTAAGCTAGAGACTGATTTAGATTCTAAGACCTCAACTCCAATAGCAGTTAAGAGACCAAATAGACCATCAATAGCATCAAATAATTCGTCATCTTCACAATCTGGACCGGCTAAACGGAAATGTGTGGATCCATTAGAAGCTGGTCCTTCAGGATCGGCTAAAGAGGAATTTGTTACAATACCAGACGAAGACGAAAACTCAGTAGCACCGAAAATGGAACCCGAATTTGTTAATGAAAGTATGTGGGATGACGATGACGATGGCGCGAATAATGACGAAACGAACTTTGGCGAAGATGACTCGAATATGGAAATGTCTGGTACGTGTAAAACACATCTGTTTAATTATGTAATTTTAAAACTTATCTTAATCTAACATAATTGTTACTACAGGTTTTGATGGCTCAACCGCTGGTGATGGTAATGTTACTGGAGGAGAAGGCGCTGTTGGCGATGCACAAGGTAGGTTTCACTGTATTATTTTGGTCTGCATTTATGCATTTGCCTACAGAAATAATGCATTGCATAAATTCAGACTCGTGAAGTATATTGCCTGGTAGATGTAGAAATGAAATTTGTAAGTTAGTATTTAAGTTAGATAAGTGTTACTATTATGACTGTTGCAGGGTAATGTTGGACTGTGGTAAAAAATGTTATAGAAAGGTATGGTATAGCAAGGTACGGTAAATACTGGGTAAAAAGGTTGGTAAGGTATAAGGTAGATAACGAGAAGAAAATGGTAGAAAAGTCAAAGGTTCGTCAGGTATGTATACTGTGAAAGGTAATGTATAGTAAAAGTATTAGAAGAGAATAGAACATTGTAAGGAGGGTAATGGTCAAAAGGGTAATTAATTTATGTTCTAAAATAAAGTTCTGGTATAAACTGATGTGGGATGCTTGATTTAATGTGTTAAGGCGCGGATATCGTGCTACGGGGATATGGTATGCATCCTTAAAGTACGTTGTCCTAGCATAAGGTTTAAGTGTGTGCCTGCCTAGGATTGTCTGGGAAAGCATAGTAAGTCATTTGTTCTTACCCGAGGCCTGATGTCCATGATTGGCGTGCCATTAAGCTGTATCGAGCTGGTTACTATGTCAATTAGTGTAAAACTAAAAAAAATAGTGCCTCTTTAGTTTAGGAAATAAAGTGTGCCTACACTCAGCGGGACCCCCTATCCTATAACGATATGAGTATGTCTAGGATTTAGTTCCAAATTAGTTCGTGTGCCTACACTCAGCGGGACCCCCTATCCTATAACGAGCGTGCGTTAAGCTGCGTGCGTTAAGTTGGCGTACCATGAAGCTGTATCGAGCTGGTTACTATGTCAAAAAACTCTGCCTAAATAGTGCCTAATTAGTGTAAAACTAAAAAAAATAGTGCCTCTTTAGTTTAGGAAATAAACACCATTTTCACTGTGTACGCTGGCGTAACGTCAAGCTAGCGTACACATCGCCGTACTCAAAAACGGGTAATTGTAAAGCAACAGAGTTTACACGAAAAAACTCTGCCTAAATACTTCTCCCGTTATGCAAAATTTCATAACGATTGATCTTGTAGGAACAGAGATATTTGAACAAGACTTTTCAATGACATACCGTCCTGGCGTTATGCCAGCGTACACAAATAGTGCTTATAGAAAGGGACCTTTTCTTTTAATAAACTCTATATGTATAAATAGTGCGTGAAATTCTGCCTCTCGTAGTGTAAAAACTTTATGCAAATACGCAGTGGAAAGATTTAAAAAATCTATGTTAAGTTTTAGGAACAAATGAATAGATGTACAGACGCGTTCAAAATGTATAAGGGCTATAACGCACTAGCGGCCTGCCGCGATGCGGTATGCCGATGCGGCACGCCGCAGTATGTACGGTCAGCCGTAACGGCACGCCGTATTCCGGCTAACCGTATGTTCTTGGCTCACTGCGGTCTGCCGCAATCGTCAGTGCTTCTAGAAATATTGAACACGACGTCGACGGACTGGCGGGCGGGACGCGGCGTTTGCGACTACCGCGCCCAGTGCGTGGTGGGGATGCGGCGCGCCGCATCATTCAACCGGCGCGGCTCGTCGCAGCTCTGGAACAACCGGAGCGGTTGACGGCTGGCCGCAAATCAGTGCGTCGTCATCGTGCGGTTTCATGTACAGTCGCCATCAGATATATCGGAGCGGCCGAGGTACTCAAATATTTCTAAGCAGCAATAAATTTCAATAAATTCTTTACGGTAAATATGATCAATAAAATCTGAACATCCTATTCGCCACAAATATATGAGCATTGGGTTTTCAATGAAATCTGAACACACAACGAGACAATAATATCTGAAAGCACAACTTGTCAAAGTAATCTGCTCAGACAGGGTGATCATAAATATCTGAACATTTAGGGAAAATATACCTTAAAGCACTAGGAATACAGTTTAAATGTCTTGTTACAAGAGACACATTTGAATAAAATATTTGGCAATTTACAAAAACGGTACACATAACTGTCACTGCATGTATTTATCAAATATTCACAGATTTATAATGCTATACTTACGTAAATAGATTGCCAATACAAAGAATATAGGCGAAAAAAAAAGTACAACGGTGTGCGTAAATGAGTGTGTGTGGTGTGCGTGACATTAGTATGGCAGATTCCATACTAGCCCTATTAAAATTGATAAAAATTCACGTGTTTGTAATTGTAATATTATGATGACAGAAGATATTTTTTATCATGTATTTGCATTGAAAACTTTGATTTAAGATCTATAATAAAGCATATTTACTGGTAATTATTACAGTGTCAATTTGGACAGTAATGGCAAAACAGAATATGTATTTTATTTAGATTTTGTGCTGTTAAATATTATTAACTTTATCAAAAAATCACCAAAGTTAAGACTTGAATACCAGAATTAACAAAAATAAGTCATTTTTTTATGTTCTATGCCAAAACAGTTGTAGGCTGTTATCGTGTCCGTGAGAGGTCCTGGTTTTGTTGACGTTTATGTTATGACGTTTGTCACATACTGCCAAACTGTGTGCTTCTATATCTATGGTAATATTAAAGCTGCCAAATTAAAATACGTACGAATGCTTTGCAATATTTCATCCACTATTGTGTCAGTCACCATAGCCTAGCTGTTTAGCAATTAGAAATCATAAATATAAACCGTTGCGTCAAGGTTCAAATCCTCTCTTGTGTTTATTTTTTCTATTTTATTAAGAATTTCTGATCTTTCTTTTTATTTATTAACCTTTAGATTTATTGTCCTCATTTAATATATTTAAATATAAAGAATATATAGAGAAAACTGCAGGAAAAAGTATAATTTTGTAAAAGCTAGATTATCTTTTAATTTTATTAAAGCTGCATTTATATTTATGCTACCCTGGTACTTACAATGTAAAATAAGAAAGGGATCAAGTGCGAGTTGAACTCGCGTGAAGAGGGTTCCGTATGGACTTCTTATAGGTTTTCCTATTATCTATAAGGAGAAAACTAATTTCTGATTTTTTTTCAAAATTTTAGGTTCAGTAGTTTTGGAGATAAGGGAGGGGGAATGGTCAATTTTCGTCTATTTTCTTTAATAACTTGGAAACTATTTATTTTATAATTACAAAATATACATTTAAGATCTTCTCAACAAGACCTTTCATTTGATATGCCACACGATGCAGTTTTCAGTTTTTTTTTTATTTTCCCCTTCCCCTCCAAAAATGACCCCCCCCCATATACATATTTCATCTGCTCACGTCACACCTCTGTGTTTGGGTCACAAGAATTGATATGTGTACCAAATTTCAACTTAATCGGTCTAATAGATTCGGAGATAATTGACTGTAAGCGACGGACGGACAGACACACGAGTGATCCTATAAGGGTTCCGTTTTTGTATTCAGTCGTACGGAACCCTAAAAATGGCATACAACGTTTCAAAATTTCTAAGTTATTTTACTTCTTGATGTTTTTGTACCGGCGAAAATTATACAACTACAAACCCATTCAAAAAATTGTTGGTCAGTGGAGAACGATTTAGTAATTTTTTTTTCTAACATTATATTAACCGTACAACTAGTTGTACCTCCCAGCAGAAAACTCTTTTTAGTTTTGACATTGATGAAACCAAATGGTGGTTGTGTAGAATATGTACTCCAGCGTAGTAAGTTAAAGAATTTTAAACTGTATGCCTAGTGCTTTAAGGTATATTTTCCCTAAATGTTCAGATATTTATGATCACCCTGTCTAAGCAGATAGCTTTGACAAGTTGTGCTTTCAGATATTATTGTCTCTTTGTGTGTTCAGATTTCATTGAAAACCCACTGCTCATATATTTGTGGCGAATTGGATGTTCAAATTTTATTGATCTTATTTATCGTAAAGAATTTATTGAAATTTATTGCTGCTCAGAATTATTTGAGTACCTCGGCCGCTGCGATATATCTGATGGCGACTGTACTAATCGATGTGCGGCCTACCGCAACGGCACGCCGCATGGCGGCCAACCGCTAGTGCGTTATAGGCCTTACTAATGAAATTATGTAAGGAATTATAGCCGAAATATAGCGTTAATTTCTAATAGAAGTTACTTGTTAAGCATGATGTGTTTTGACATAAATAAATTAAATAAGTATCTTTACCTACAACAAAGCATAATTTAAAATGCTAATGTGAAATGGACTATTATACTTTTTCTCTCGCGTTTGAACGTTGGGTTGGCAGCAGGCAGTGGGGTGGTGGTGATCAACAAGCGCAGGCGACGGGTAGTAATGTACCAACTCGGAAAAAGCCAAACTCGAGTTCACCCGAATTAAGTTATTTGAGTTAACTGGATGGGCAAGTGAATGTTTTTTGAGTTTTGTCCAAATTATCCCATCTCCTTGGCTGAAATTCTTTAAAAATTTGAACTACTTATAGCTTCTACTTTTGAAATTTATTCATTTGAAGAAGTTGATAGGGGACAAGATGGTAGAAATTAAGTATCGTTGGTCAAGGATCTCCTACTGCATTGACCAAAAATCATTTAAAAAGCCCCATAACCTTAGTCGCCTATATCGACATCCGTGGGTAGAAAGGGGTAGTGAGTGACAATCTAAGCCAACACTGTACGGCACCAGTATTAAGTATAATATATAAATATAATTATTTTATGAGTGATACCATACACTATTTGCACCTAACACGTACAGTCGTACACTCACTGACGTAGATTCGAATATATCGCAATATGAGCTCCATGTCGGTTCCATTCGGTGTTCGAATTCGAGTAACAGACGTTTCAACTCGAGTGGATACGAATTGCGCCCAGTTGCAGTTGACATTGGACCTGTGTCGATCGATCATTTTAGATGACCATTTTTTTTTGATCATTTTTATCTTAGGTACTTGTTTATTTTACAGTAACATTATATGTTCTATTAGGCCATTTAAACCAAGAAAATAGTACTAAAAAAATGTACTGTGTACTGTAATAATTAATACGTAGTTGTTTATGGCAAATTAAATATAAGTTTTATGATAAACCTATTTCTTTTTCCATTTTTTTACTATTTCATTTGCACTTCGAGCTGTATTTATCTATACTTATAATAAATCTGTAGAGAGGTCAATTCTGTACATGAAATATATTTTCAAAATAACTATCAGGTGGTGATTAGGGATCGATACTGATGCCAAAAATGCTATCAGTAAAATTTTTGTCTGTCTGTCTGTCTGTCTGTCGGTTTGTATGTTCCTAATGGAAACAAAAACTACTCGACGGATTTTAACGAAACTTGGTGCAATTATTCTCCATACTCCTGGGCAGGTTTTTGTATACTTTCCAGCAGAGTAGTAAAGGGGAATTTTGGGAAATTTTGGGAAAACGGCAGAAGTTACTACATTTTTTAAGCTTCCATCGCGTGTGCAGCCTTAATGGTTAAACTTACATAGAAATCATGTATGACGGAAATATTCTTCATAAAATTATCTAAAAAAAAATCCTCAACAGTTTAAGTCTATCTTTTACGGTTGACTCACAATAACACGTGTAATTCCTAATAGCTTAGCAGTTCGGAACATTCTGATTATATTTGTTTACTCTTACGTTTGTAAACCTCTCACTCATCCCTAATTTAAAAAAGTAACATTATACCTATTCAATAAAAAAAGAATCATAGAAATCGGTAGAGAAACACCGAAATTATACATAAAATAAGCCATCGCGCCCGTGACCAAAACCGAATCGTTACTAATTTACATATAACATACTAGATGGCGCCAGTAGTTGCATCCTACAACACGCAATGATTTATTTTTTAGATTGTTATAAATACTTCATAGCGTTTTATTCTAAAATTTGCTATTAAACGGAAATACTGAACCGTTCATTAAAGCGCATTAAAAATCACCAAACTACACTGTTTAGGGAGTGCTATAAATTTAATAAATTGAAAACATTGCGCTGAAATTCACAATGCTTGAGCAGTGACTAAAGAAAGAAACCTCAGATATTTAAAAAACAACGCTACCCGTGCGAAGCTGGGACGATCCACTAGTAGGTAAATAAAGTTAATATTCTCTTAGATCGGTGTTTGACCCATAGAAAGGGACCTTTTCTTTTAATAAACTCTATATGTATAAATAGTGCGTGAAATTCTGCCTCTCGTAGTGTAAAAACTTTATGCAAATACGCAGTGGAAAGATTTAAAAAATCTATGTTAAGTTTTAGGAACAAATGAATAGATGTACAGACGCGTTCAAAATGTATAACTAATGAAATTATGTAGGTAATTATAGCCGAAATATAGCGTTATTTTCTAATAGAAGTTACTTGTTAAGCATGATGTGTTTTGACATAAATAAATTAAATAAGTATCTTTACCTACAACAAAGCATAATTTTAAATGCTAATGTGAAATGGACTTTTATACTTTTTCTCTCGCGTTTGAACGTTGGGTTGGCAGCAGGCAGTGGGGTGGGGGTGATCAACAACAACAAGCGCAGGCGACGGGTAGTAATGTACCAACTCGGAAAAAGCCAAACTCGAGTTCACCCGAATTAAGTTATTTGAGTTAACTGGATGGGCAAGTGAATGTTTTTTGAGTTTTGTCCAAATTATCCCATCTCCTTGGCTGAAATTCTTTAAAAATTTGAACTACTTATAGCTTCTACTTTTGAAATTTATTCATTTGAAGAAGTTGATAGGGGACAAGATGGTAGAAATTAAGTATCGTTGGTCAAGGATCTCCTACTGCATTGACCAAAAATCATTTAAAAAGCCCCATAACCTTAGTCGCCTATATCGACATCCGTGGGTAGAAAGGGGTAGTGAGTGACAATCTAAGCCAACACTGTACGGCACCAGTATTAAGTATAATATATAAATATAATTATTTTATGAGTGATACCATACACTATTTGCACCTAACACGTACAGTCGTACACTCACTGACGTAGATTCGAATATATCGCAATATGAGCTCCATGTCGGTTCCAATCGGTGTTCGAATTCGAGTAACAGACGTTTCAACTCGAGTGGATACGAATTGCGCCCAGTTGCAGTTGACATTGGACCTGTGTCGATCGATCATTTTAGATGACCATTTTTTTTTGATCATTTTTATCTTAGGTACTTGTTTATTTTACAGTAACATTATATGTTCTATTAGGCCATTTAAACCAAGAAAATAGTACTAAAAAAATGTACTGTGTACTGTAATAATTAATACCTAGTTGTTTATGGCAAATTAAATATAAGTTTTATGATAAACCTATTTCTTTTTATTTTTCCATTTGTTTACTATTTCATTTGCACTTCGAGCTGTATTTATAGGTAAATAAAGTTAATATTCTCCTAGATCGGTGTTTGACCCACGTTTCAGTTTCAATTATAATTTTTAGAAAAAAAAATACAAAGCACTTTTCATCATACCTGTACCTGTACTATGAACAGAAATTAACACAGAATTTTTAATTAATCCACTGCGTATTTGCATAATGTTTTTACACTAAGAGGGGCAGAATTTGACGCACTATTTATACATATACATATGATGACAGTAAATTGGTGAAAGAGATATATAGAGCCAATGTGGAAGGTAATGTTAGTAGAGGACGACCTCGGAGGACACATTTGGATCAAATAGAAAATGTGCTCAAAAAGGCAGGTGTCCGCAGTATGAAGAATAAAAGAGCATGTATGAAAAGATTGATGGATGTAAACGAAGCCAGAGAGGTTTGCCAGGATCGTACAAGGTGGCGATCGATAGTCTCTGCCTACCCCAATGGGAACTAACGGCGTGAGAATATGTATGTATGTATGTATCTATACATATAGAGTTTATTAAAAGAAAAGGTCCCTTTCTATAAGCACTATTTGTGTACGCTGGCATAACGCCGGGACGGTATGTCATTGAAAAGTCTTGTTCAATATCTCTGTTCCTACAAGATCAATCGTTATGAAATTTTGCATAACGGGAGAAGTATTTAGGCAGAGTTTTTTCGTGTAAACTCTGTTGCTTTACAATTAGCCGTTTTCGAGTACGGCGATGTGTACGCTAGCTTGACGTTACGCCAGCGTACACAGTGAAAATGGTGTTTATTTCCTTAACTAAAGAGGCACTATTTTTTTTAGTTTTACACTAACTAGGCACTATTTATGTCAAAAAACTCTGCCTAAATAGTGCCTAATTAGTGTAAAACTAAAAAAAATAGTGCCTCTTTAGTTTAGGAAATAAACACCATTTTCACTGTGTACGCTGGCGTAACGTCAAGCTAGCGTACACATCGCCGTACTCAAAAACGGGTAATTGTAAAGCAACAGAGTTTACACGAAAAAACTCTGCCTAAATACTTCTCCCGTTATGCAAAATTTCATAACGATTGATCTTGTAGGAACAGAGATATTTGAACAAGACTTTTCAATGACATACCGTCCTGGCGTTATGCCAGCGTACACAAATAGTGCTTATAGGAAGAGACCTTTTCTTTTAATAAACTCTATATGTATAAATAGTGCGTGAAATTCTGCCTCTCGTAGTGCAAAAACTTCATGCAAATACGCAGTGGATTAATTAAAAATTCTGTGTTAATTTCTGTTCATAGTACAGGTACAGGTATGATAAAAAGTGCTTTGTATTTTTTTTCTAAAAAATATAATTGAAACTGAAACGTGGGTCAAAAACCGATCTAGGAGAATATTAACTTTAGTTACCTACAAATACAGCTCGAAGTGCAAATGAAATAGTAAAAAAAAATTGCAATAAACAACTAGGTATTAATTATTACAGTACACAGTACATCAGTACATTTTTTTAGTACTATTTTCTTGGTCTAAATGGCCTAATAGAACATATAATGTTACATACATACATATAATCACGGCTTTAAATCCCTAGAAGGGGTAGCCAGAGCTAAGGAATTAGAAATTCGTCAGCCACTTTTGGAAAATTGAGTGGGGAAAAGATGGTAAAGTAAAGGTTGTTGGTGATGCGTCTCCAACCGCATTGCCCAAAAATCCCTTGAAAGCCCCAATACCGTTAGTCACCTCTTACGTGCACCTATGGCTTATTCCGTTTATCCACCCTAAAAAATCCTCCCTAAGGCGGATATTCGGAAACGCGTGTCCGTCTATCCACCCTGAACGGGGTGGATATCCGGAATGCATATAATATGGTTCTTCCGATTTTCTACCCTGCCTACGTACAGTTATTTACAGAAAAAAGACCCTAAGTTTGTAAGATATTTTTATTCAAACTGTAAGTAAGAAAGTAGGTATGTTTATCTTAAGTATTTTAATGTTCACGATGTTCCTTGGACCCATTTTGTGTTGTGTATGTTTCTGTAAATTACTGTACTTGGGGTGAAAATCCGGAAGAACCATATTATATGTATTCCGAATATCCACCCCGTTCAGGGTGGATAGAAGGACACGCGTTTCCGAATATCCGCCTTAGGGGGGATTTTTTAGGGTGGATAAACGGAATAAGCCGCACCTATCGGTAGAAACGGGGCAGTGCTATTCTAAGCCGACACTACGCGGCGAATAATGTTACTGTATAATAAATAAGTAGCTACGTAAATAATCACAGTATAAGCACACTAGGTAACGTTACAAAAATCTCAGTTTTGTGCATTAAAACAGTATTTGTTGTATGCAAAGAATGTAATACGGGTCATGATTTATACATTTGTAGTTTGCTTTTTATTTATACAGTTAAATACATATTTTCACAATTTAGTAATTATAGGTTTTCACTTTATAGTAATTATAGATTTTATTATAATTATTTACTGAAACAATCTTAGACTTAAGTACATTACACAATGAGGAGTGATTTTTCCTTTACTTTGGCTACTTTAGCTAAAATGTCATCATAACATAACCAAGGTTTTTGTTTTTCATTGTTAACTATTAAAAGATAAAATAGAAGCATTTAAAACCGATAATCGAGTAGAACTAAACAAAGGGAAGAGATTGATGTAACTTTTAGGTTCCCACAGCATCATTGAAAAAAGTTGGCCGCTGGCTGGAGGTTCTTTTGAACCTTGTTATTTTTGTAATTATTTACGCTAGAACACCGTTTTCACTTAGATCGGAATAAATGAAAGTAGAACTAAAGTTTGACACCCATTTGAAGTTCCTGTGACCTATAAATAAAAAGTGTCCCGCTGGCTGGAGGTCGAATTGAAACCAACGCCCTTCTTCCATTTTGACGGAACAAAATCAAATTTTGACTGCATTTGATAGAACTAATTTGGAACTAAATCCTAGACATACTCATATCGTTTTAGGATAGGGGGTCCCGCTGAGTGTAGGCACACGGCATCCTGCTACTGTACAATTACTGGCCTTAAGATTACAATTCAGATTTTGAGAAAAAAAATATATCATAAATATAAATAAGTCTTACTTGCAAGTAATAAGCTTATTAATAAGTCTTGCAGAGTTGTAACAATTCGGCAATAGATGGCGCTAACACCACTAAAGAAAGGTGAGAAGAAACAAGCAAATACAAATTTTCGCACGAGTGGTCACCCGATACCATGGCTCAGTTGGCAGAGCGACGGGGGCGTATACCCAAGGTCGTAGATTTGAGTCCTGCTGGTGTCAAAAATTTTTGTTTGCTTAATTAATTACTTACTAAGGGATCCCGATAGATGGCGCTGATTAGTTACTGAAATAATGGCTTAATTATTAATGGCTTTTCAGAACACCTCAGCTAGTACGGCTGTGTAAACCAACTAATCTTTATAAAGGGTTGGTAAGTAGTTGTAAAATTTTCGTCAGTATAAAAACATCAAGTGGTAAAAAAACTTAGAAATTTGGTACAAAATGTTATCGGTTTTTATCCGTTTATGTAACATACCGGAATAAATCCATGCATAGTACTCTCAACTTGTTTTTTTTTTATTTCCAGAAACTCATTAACTATAATTAGAACATTTCGGAAGGGTATATTTGATCACTAAAATGAATTTAATATGAATCGTGATACAACTTAACCATGATATTCTAATGGGTGGAACACCCTCCCGTCGAAACAGACAGTCGTGAGTTCAAGTCCCGGGTCGGGCCTCCCGTCAATTTGTCTTTTCTTAATTCATATTTGTGATCAATTTATCATGGTTGTTAACGGTGAGGGAAAACATCTTGAGGAAACCCACATGTCCTCGTTGTACTTAGCCATGTGACAGTGTATTAGTACAAAATGACGATAGGCCAGCCCCTTATCACTTTATTTATTCTTTATTTATTAGTAATAATCCCCACATGAGGTTTTCATGAACAAAAAGATTTAAATTATAAAGCTGTGTAGTTTCGGCTTAGAAAAACACTACCCCATTTCTTCCAGTGGGTCGTACGTACGTAAGAGGCGACTAACGGTATTGGGGCTTTTGAGGGATTTTTTGGCGATGCGGTTGGAGACCCATCACCAACAACCTGTATTCTACCATCTTTTCCCCACGCAACTTCCAGAAGTGGCTGAGGAATTTCTGATTCCCTAGCTCTGGCTACCCCTTCAAGGGATTCATAGCCGTGAGTATATGTATGTATGTATGTATTAAATATAAATAAAGGAAAGAATTTGAGTTTAAGTTTAAAAATGATAAGGTATCACAAATTATTGAAAACTGCAGAAAATTATATTTTTGTTATAAAACCAGTTAAGAATTCTTATTTTATTAAGCTGCATTTATATTTATGCTACCCTTGTACTTAAAGTGTAATAAAAACTGGCATAAATTTATAAAAAAAATCTAAGTTATTTTAACTCTTGATGTTTTTGTACCAGCGAAAATTTCACAAGTACAAACCCATTCATGTACTTGTTTCTGTCAAAAAAAAAACAGTTGGTCGGTGGGGAACGATTTAGATTTTTTTTTCTAATAATGTATTAACTGTACAACTAGTTGTACGGTGGGGAAGTATTTTACCTCGGGAAGGAATACCTCATTGTCCCCACACAAATTAATTCCAAAAGGGACTGAGACATTTCTTATTCAGAAGCTTGGCTACTCCTGCTATGGATTTATATAGCACTGAATTTGGGCATGGAAGCAGTTTTATTCATGTCAAAAAATCGTTGCTGTAACGGTTAGGAAAAAAAATTGATCCAGTGTTACACTGGGTGAACAGAACAGCGCGAACTGGACGAGACGTACACCCTTATACACACATACATACATACATATACTCACGGCTATAAATCCCTTAACGGGGTAGCCAGAGCTTTGGAATGAAAAATTCCTCAGCCACTTTTGGAAGTTGATTGGGGAAAAGATGGTAATAATAAATGTTTTTGGTGACGGGTCTCCAACCACATCGCCCAAAAATCACTTAATAAGCCCCTATACCCTTAGTCGCCTCTTACGATCACCCACGGGTAGAAATGGGGTAGTGTTATTCTAAGCCGACACTACACGGCTCCGCGGGTACACCATTATCTCAAATGTTTAACTAGAAAGTTGAATTTCGGTATAGCAGGGGTAGTAAAGAGGTTCAATTATGATGCTAAACACCATCAACCTCTAAGCATGAAACAGGGGCGAGAGGTTTTATATGAAAAAAAGTTGTATGTGATATAACGATTTGTATAGGTGCAAATTACAAAATGTTTCCGAACTGGGAAGGGGATGGATTTGAAGGTTATTTTCTCATATTTGTACCCAGACTTGAAACAGGCTATTATCCATACTAATATTCTAAATCGGAAAGTGAGTTTGTTTGTTTGTTTATTTGTGCTTCTTTCACGCCGCAACTACCGAACCGATTGCTTTGAAATTTTGCAGACATATAGTTAGAAGTCCAGATTAAATTATAGAGTACTTTTATACCGGAATCACTAATGGATTTTAGCAGCGAAATCTTCAACCTTTCAGCTGAAACCTTATAAAAGAGCGCGGCGTTGTTTGCATGTTTACCAATAGATGGCGCTGTCGGTACTTTCTACATCGCTGTATGATTTCTTCTTTATTGGAGTATATAAACCCAAAAAATCTTATTGATATGTAACTTGAAATTATAATAATAGATGTAACTTGAAAATATAATAATAGATCATCGTTACTTGCATTTTACGAGTCATTTACTTAGTTGCTGTTTTATCTTAATTGACTGTTACTCGCTTTATTTGGTGTCCTTAATTCCTTTCCACTTTGTATTATATTGAAGTATTTAATAGATTTAAGGTTTTTCGCAGTAGGCTGAATATGAATAATAGTTAGGTTAGTTTAGTGCGCTTTGTTCGTCGTTTAGATTTTTATAGTTTAGTTAGGGATATTTTTTGGTTCCTACTATTTTAGATTGAATTGTGTATTTTAAAGATTTCAGGTTTTAAGCAGTAATTGAATAATTGTTAGGTTAGGTTCGTCGCTTTGTTGGTCGTTTAGATTTTTATAGTTTACTCATATTTACGCAATGCCTCGCAAACGTAAATCTAATTTATCGAGCACCTCATATAAAGCTCGGGAAATGAAAATTGCGCGATCTCAGGAATCGTCTCTCCATGCTGAATTAAGAAGGCGCGAACAAGCAGATCGTCAGGCTGCTTTGAGAGCTGCTGAGCTACCATCTCAACGCCAGCAAAGACTTGAAGAGCAAGCCGCTCGCCAAGCTTTGTTGAGGGCCTCTGAGAATGATATTTACACAAGTTCGTTTATCGCAACAGGCTCAACGTCAGACAGCACTAAGGGCGTTAGTTTTGGTTTAATGATGAATAAAATGGCTGAGCATATCCAGCGTTACATCGCTCTCCTCAGATTTTTCTGTGGTAATGAGAAGTTTTATACTTTATACTGCAATATATATATATATAACCGAATTCCACGCGGGTGAAGTTGTGGGCGGAAAGTATAAATATAGCGTAATAAAAACATGCCACCGCCGGTATCGTCCCCGTGGCGTAGCGGTACAACTAACTACTATGAATATTTAATTAGAACTATTATTAATCAATCGTTCCGGGTTCGTATCTCAGGTGATTCAAGCTTTTTGTATTATTATTTTTGTTTTGTTAGTTTTGAATAGCAGTATATATAATAATAGCAAGTAGTATTCCTTCACTTCAGCGATTATTTTGGATGGAGATCCACCACTAACCATCCCCATATTCCCGAGCAATCGCTGCAAGCTCTCCCACTATCATCAACGGTCAGTGTAAGAGGCAGCACCGTGCCGCCGCCGAAGCGCCAAACTACTATTCTCTTAACTTACTAAGATATTCTCATTTTGAACATAGAAACTTAGTACAAAATGGTTTGGTTCATGATTCTTATAAAAAATTAAAAAGGTTTTTTTGGGAACTCAACCCCTAAGGGGTTGATATAGCAAATGAAAGTTAATATAGAGATTTATGTCATTTTAGTATCTAGAAACATAAAACTTGGTGCGATTGAATTTATGATATTCATCTATCAATCAATTATCTAAATTCTATAAAAGGGTAGCCATAGCTTCAGAGATAGTAATTCTTCATCCACTTTTGGAAATAGATTAGGGAAAAGGTAGTTAAATAAAGATTTTAGTGATGGCTCACCAACTTCATCGCCCAACAATCACTTAAAAAGGGTCAATGTCCTTTATATCCTTTACAACGCCCGCGGGAATATAAATGTATATAAAAAATAGAAGTTAAGATAGTGTTTTGTTATTTTGAATTTAAACCGGATGCAAAAAATGAAGTCCACGCGGACGAAGTCGCGGGCAAAAAGCTAGTAAGTAATAACTTACTAGACCTTTTGTACAAGGGTTGTTTTATGGTGTAACTCAGTACCAAAAAAGGAATGCTTAAAATTAATTCCTTCGGGCGTAAAACAGGGGTGTATATAAAAAACCAGTAGCATGATTGACTGACAAGTTTTACTGGAAGTAAGAAGTCAAAATTTGGTATGCAGATTTCTTGGATTGTAAGTATGGATGAGCAATAAGAATAAAAAAGTTAGTATCGTATAACTGCTGCTGCTCGACGAAAGAAGCTAAAATATGTTTGGTTTGGTACATGCGCGGATCCAGCCATGTTGGCAAGGTGGGTATGCCCACAATCCTAATTAACTTGCAGCCTCATACTTTTGTGGTCTATTAGGGCTATAATAAGTGGGCTGACAAGGAATTGGAAGTTTAGGTAGCTATGCCTACAACCTAAATTGAGGGCTGGATCCGCTCCTGGTTTGGTACCAGAGATATAGGGATAGCAGCGAGCACTAAAGAAATGTTAAATTTAGTATGTGTCCTTCGGTAAGTCTTACGTGAACTGTAGTAAACGGGATTACGGATACGGGGACGTCCACTTCTGGTCGTAGGCTTCCCCAAAAATATCCATAATGACCGGTCCGGTTCTGCCATCGTTCATTGACTTCCCGGAACTTTCACCTAGTCGTCGGTCCACCTTGTGGGTGACCTACCCACACCGTGTCGTTCGATACGGGGCCGCCACTCCAGAACCTTCGAGCCCCAAGGACCGTGGTTTTTATGTGCAATGTGATCTGCTTATTGCCACGTCAGTTTTGGACCTCTTTTGGCTTTGTCAGTTACCCTGGTTCTCCTACGGTATTATTTTTTGCGGATTCTACCGCGTAGTGAAACTCGTAACATAGCCCCCCAAAAAAATTAGTCCCCTTACTAATCAATTAAGGAAAGAAAAAATTCGACACCAGCGGGACTCGAACCTATGACATCCGGGTGCAGGTACGCCCCGGTCGCTCTGCGAACTGAGCTAGGGTGCAAATTAATCACTGATGTTGAGTTCGCACTGTATAACTTAAGCCTCCCGCTTGGTCACCTTGTTAGGGGGCCCTTTCTCCTCTCTATCCGCTTCAGCTTAGGTAACCACACCTTTGCCCGCCAGGGCGGTCCACAGCTGCCTGGTACACGCAAAATTCATGGTGAAGCCCCACAGGCCACAGGGCCAGCAGCAACCAATCCTTTCGAAAAAAAAACATTGGGGTACGTTCAGATGAATAGCTCTAAACACATTTATTTAGAAGCCACATTAGCAACTACTAATTATACATAATTTATTAAAGCTGCACATACTCATGCTAACGCCCGCTTTGATAAAGCGCGCTGAGCGCAAAGTATTTCCAGGGCACGCTCAGATGACCAGCGTTCAAGTGCGTTTTCGCGGTGTTTTTATGTTTAAAAGTAGCCACAACGCCTATAGCTGAAACGAATCGATAGAAGACAATAGATAGAAAGTCAATCGAATATTGTTGACTAAATGCAACTAAATAATTTAGTATCTAAATAGAGCCAATTTTTGACTGCTTATATAACCATCAAGTTATTTGTCGATTTGCTATCTAGACTCATATACTGTATATCTATCCGCGTCGGAATCGCGTGATCAAGGGAATGGGAACATATATAGAAACGCATGCTTCAACAGTCAGCGTTAGGGCAGTTTTCAACGCGCGTTAATCACTGCGCCTTAAGAGCTTATTCCATTTGCCTGAATTCAGAACGTCCGATAGCCACAGAATCTGAATTCAGACTAGTGGAATAACGTTCAGAACGCTAGGCTTCCGATAAAGAGACAAATTTCGGCTCCTAGCTCACTAAATTTTTAGTAGCTCCGTCTCAGGAAGGTGGAATAACGTTCAGACGATTTAGTCGCCTCGCGCCCGCCACAGGGAGAGGACGTGCCAAAATTTTTCATGCCTATGATTGCAAATTACGTAAACAAAAAAAAGATAATAAAAGTTTTATAGCAGATATACATATGCTCACGCCATTAATTCCAGGGGTAGTTAGGTGGGTAGGGGTTCCATTTCATAGGGGTAGGCAGATATGTATAATTATATTCATACATACTTACATATATCACGCTATGATTTCCGATTGGGGTAGGTAAATACATTTTATCACATACATACAAATTATATTATATTATAAATACTCACGCCATTACTTCTCATCGGAGTAGGCAGATACGTTTAATTACATACATACGTACATATACTCACGCTTTTACTTCCGCTTGTGGTAAGCAGATAATTTTAATTACATACATACATACTTAAACTCCCGCCATTTTTCCGTAAGGGGTAGGCAGATACGTATTGTTTCAAATATGCATACTTATACTCACGCCATCACTTCCCGTGGGGGTAGGCACAGGCGTATAATTACATACATGCATACATATACTCACGCCATTATTTCCCATTGGGGTAAGCAAATACGTTCAATCACATTTATGCATACATATACTAACGCCATTACCTCTCATTGGGGTAGGCTGAAACTATCGATCGCCACTTCGTACGACCCCGGCAAACTTTTATTGCTAAATATGCTTTTATTTTTAAGTCATATAGGAGTTCCCGCCTATTTAATATTTTGTGTGAAATATGACGTAAAAATATTTGGAAAAGGTTGTGTACATGAATAGGATATATGTAAGTATAGTAGCGAAAGAGATATATAGACGCAATGTACATACATACATACATACATATTCTCACGCCGTTAGTTCCCATTGGGGTAGGCAGAGACTATCGATCGCCACTTTGTACGATCCTGGCAAACCTCTCTGGCTTCGTTTACATCCATCAATCTTTTCATACATGCTCTTTTATTCTTCATACTGCGGACACCTGCCTTTTTGAGCACATTTTCTATTTGATCCAAATGTGTCCTCCGAGGTCGTCCTCTACTAACATTACCTTCCACATTGGCTCTATATATCTCTTTCACCAATTTACTGTCATCCATCCTCTCTATGTGCCCAAACCATCTCAACATTCCTTTTTCTATCTTTCTTACAATATCATCTTTTACACCACACCTTTCACGAATCACATCATTCCTCACACGATCACATAACCTTACATTACACACTTTTCTGAGGGATCTCATTTCTACTGCATTCACTCTACTTTCATGCTTCTTCTGCCACACCCAACATTCACTGCCATACATAAGCGTAGGAACGAGGACAGCATCATGCACAGCCATTCGGGCCTTTTCAGACACCGACTGACTAGACATTAGACTATCCAGTGCTCCATTTACCGCATTACCCTTTTTCACTCTTCTCTCGATATCTTCATCACACTTTCCATCCCTAGTAAACAAACTTCCCAAATACACAAACTCTTTCACTTGTTCCACTTTCTTACCATTAATCTCAATCACGCATTCGGTCATATTCACCTCTCTTTCAAAAACCATAGTTTTTGTTTTATCCACATTCACCCTCATTCCCTTTTTTTCAAAAGACGCACATGCAATATTCATCATCTCTTGCAGCTCTTCCACCGATGATGCAAGTAGCACTTGATCGTCGGCATATAAGAGGCATTTAATGATGAATCCACCCATTCTCAATCCATAATCACTTTCACGCAACTCTGTTAAACAGTCATCCATGAACAAATTGAAGAGCCACGGGGAAGCTACACAACCCTGTCGGACACCCCGAGAGATCCCGAACCAGTCAGTATTTTCCCCGTTTACTCTCACACATGCACTGGAATCCTCATAGAGTGATACAAGTGCACGTATAAGTCGACTCCCCAAACCGAACTTGGATAACACCTCCCATAAACACTTTCTTACCACCCTATCATACGCCTTCTCTAAATCAATGAAGGAGCAATACACCTTTCGGTTCTTAGCTAAGAACTTTTCGGCTAAGACGCAATGTGTCGTCGTTTATTAAATGAGAGTGGGATAGTCCATAAGAGAGTCCGATAGAGAGCGTTTTTAAAAAAAGGCGGGAGCAATTTCGTACGACTGCCCGCAAAATCGCGCGCTCGCGAATGATTCAGGAACTGAAATCGGTGTAGTGGAATAACAAGCGTCTGTGGCCTTCTGCGGCAGTGACTGTGAAGGACCTCCGATTTCAGCAACGATAAAAGTGTAATGGAATAAGCTCTTTAGCAAGTATGCGGCCATTACAAATTGTATGTACTCAGTAGTTGTAAACTCGCGTTTTCAAAACGCGTAATGAGCGCTTGTCATCTGAGCGTACCCTATTATTACTAAAATGTTGATAGGTAACTGCAGGCTACCAAGTAAAAAACTAAATCCATCACTTTTTTGGCTCCATTTTTTTATTGGTTTATAACATATATTTGCTTCAGATAGCATAATGAATAAGTACTCTTTTGTAAGTAGAACTTTTGATTGTTAAACTTTACACTTATTTATTTATTTCTACATTGAAGTGGTATCTGTAAGTTTCAAAATTAACCGAAAGCAAAACACTCTTACAAAGAAATTAATATACCGGCACCTATCGATAGCAAAGTTTCATTAGAATAGCAACGCCAAGTTACTACATTATTGAAATGAACAATACTCAAAACCTGATCGTAGACAATAGAATAACGACTACGAATATATCATTTAGTTCGCATCATCTTCATACATACATACATATACTAACGGCTATAATTCCCTAGAAGGGGTAGCCAGAGACAAGGAATTATAAATTCCTCAGCCACTTTTGGAAGTTGAGTGGGGAAAAGGCGGTAAAATAAAGGTTTTTGGTGATGGGTCTCCAACCGCAACGCCCAAAAATCCAATAAAAAGTCCCAATTACCCTTAGTCGCCGCTTACGGCACCCGTGGTTAGAAAGGGGTAGCGACATTCTAAGCCGGCGCTACACGGCGTCATCTCTCCACGATTATAGACATACCAGATGCGAGAGAGGAAACGATTTGAATGAAAATTCAGTGTTTGTTTGTTTCTCTCAAGCATTTTTAGTTCATGGTCCATTTAACGCTTTATTTTTTAAATATGTAGGGTCAATACAATGATGCAAATTAGGATAAAATTTCGGGCCACCTGCGCGCCCCTTAAATCTCCGAACCCTACCAGCAATTGGGTTCATCAGGCTCTGACCAAACTCCTGTTCCATTTCTCGGATACGGTTCCCGTTTACGAGTTTTTACGAGAACTGCTTTGTTGTTCTTCAAATGTTTAAGAACCATATTAATCATAGCAGAGGATGAAGATCTGACGTCCGGTATATCTTTGGTATAGTGTCCGGATAAGCTAGCTTCTATATTTCTAGCTGGACAAATCACAAGTTTTTTTTATTTCAGCTGAGGCTAAGAACCTCACTATACTTTTTCAGTTTGATCTAAGACGGACCCTTTTTATTAATTAATGGAACCCCCTGGGTTGATACGGGACGATGGCAAGAGACCGGACGGTATGACTTTGTTGCCTTGGAGGAATGGCAGGGCGTTAATATGGGATGCAACGTGTGTTGATACCCTAGCGCCTTGCCATTTATCAGGGTCGGCATCGCAAACAGGTGCTGCTGCAGCCAATGCCGAGAGTTTCAAACGTCGAAAATATTCTGGATTACTGAATGATTATCATTTTATTCCATTCGCCGTTGAAACTCTCGGCACATGGGGCAACGAGGCGCGGGTTTTCTTAAAAGATCTCTCAGCCCGCCTAGTGGAAGTCAGTGGTGATCCTAGGGCTGGCAGCTACCTCGGCCAACGAATTAGCATAGCCATTCAAAGAGGAAATGCTGCCAGTATTTTAGGCACGATACCGTTTTGCGAGAGCGATGAATTTCATGAAATTTTTCATCTTTAGTAGGTATTTATTTAGTTTTATATTTTAATTTAGGTTGTAAATTGTATATGTAAATATTTTTAATTATTCTTGAATAAAGTTTAGATTTTAATTAATTATTTTGAAAATTACAATATTTTAGATAAGCGGCATTCCATAGGAAAAATTGTTTAGTTAGATGTTTTTTCTTCTTCTCAGTCGTAACACTCTTGACAGAGTGGTCGTGGTCGTCATTTTGGTTGGGTGACCCGCCGCACAATTCGTCGCCATTCCTCTCTGAGGGCTGTTTTTTTGGTACAGGGCATTGGTACAGGGGGTCATCCAGCGCTGCTTTGATTTGGTCCGTCCATCTCATTGGTGATCGACCACGCATTCGGGTGCCCTCTATTCTGCCCTGTACCACCAGTCGCTCGATTGACATGCGCCCGCGTCGAGATATATGTCCGAAGAAGGTTAGGATACGAGCTTGGACTATATATGATAGGCGCTGTTTGAAACCTAGTTCTTGGAGGATTGAGTCATTGGTACGGAACTCTGTTCACCATATCCCAAGCATTTTCCTCCAGCACCACATCTCAAGAGCATTAATCCTCTTCTTCTCGCTTTCCCGAAGCGTCCATGTTTTTGCAGCTTCCAACTGAGGCGATGGCCCAAAATTCACTAAAAACGCCTCCATGTCCTTTATATCCTTCACAACACCTTTAAAATATTGTTACGTACCGGGTTCTTAATTTGATAAATACCAGTCACACTTTCGTGCAATAAGGTGTAATTATATTTATTGACCAATAACGCACTTTACACAACACAACAAACACTATCGATAATTAACTATCGATACTCGCACTAATTAACAACACTAATTTACTCCGTTATAGTAACACTGTCCACACCGTTAAGCTTATTTCCGTAATCCGTATATCACTGCACTGTCGTATTTAATTTCTTCGCTCTAGTATTTCGCTTGTTCTCGCTTTAGTTCTTCGCACTCGAATCACTCCGTAGCACGCGTCGCTCTTTATATATGCCAATCTCAAATACGCGAATATTACAGAAAGTTCTAGTACCACATTCTCGAAAAGTCGATATTCGAGAAACATCTAGTAATTCCTTTTCTTACTTATTAAAATACTAGTAACGCCATCTGTTATCTAGTAGTGGCAAATCCTATCTCCTACTTGCGAACAGATGTCGTAACATTACCCCCTCCTTACATTAATACTCGTCCCGAGTATTATTGCTTCCATGGTACTTCGCAAGTCGATCGATGTGAACTATTTTCGAAGCCCCTCTAGGTTGGCGTTGAATTCTGTACGTTACATCGTTTATTCTAGTGACCACCTTGTACGGTCCTTCCCACCTATTTTGTAACTTAGGGGACTTCCCTTTCTGGCGAGTTGGATTGTGTAACCAGACGAGCATACCCTCTTCGAAACGCGGCGTGTTAGCTTTACGGTCATATCTGGTTTTCATCTTTTCACTAGCATGTAAACCATTTTCACGCACTAGGGAATGTACATCTTGCATTCTTTCCCTCAAATCGCTTACATATTCAGTTACACTCTGCGGCTCATCTGGTGACCCTCCTGTCAACAAATCTACAGGCAATCGTAGCTCTCTTCCGAAATTGACGAAAGCAGGTGTTTCCTTCGTGCTTTCGTGAACAGCTGACCGGTAAGACAGTAAAAATAATGGAATGTGTTTGTCCCAGTCCTTCTGATGTTTTTCAACCATCTTCGCCAACTGTCTCTCCAGTGTTTGGTTGAACCTCTCCACCATTCCATCTGACTGAGGATGATATGGCGTCGTCCTGGTTTTATGCATTCCAAGCAGTTTGCACACCTCTTGAAATACTTGTGACTCAAAATTTCTTCCCTGGTCAGAGTGTATCTCCAGGGGCACGCCAAATCGACAGATCACTTCCTCAACCAGTTTTGTAGCCACAGTTATTGCTTCTTGATTGGGTATGGCAAACACTTCAGGCCACTTAGTGAAGTAATCCATCACCACCATGAAATATTTATTTCCGGACTCTGATTGTGGAAACGGTCCAGCCACATCAACGGCAATCCTCTCCCAGGGAGCTCCCACATTGTACAACCGTAATCCCCCTCTACTCCGGGTCTGCGGACCTTTCACCGCGGCACACGTTGTACATTTCCGGCACCAGTCCTGTACGTCGTCCCTACAATGAAGCCAGTAAAACTTCGCACGAACCTTCTGCAACGTACGATTTACCCCAAGATGCCCGCCCGAAACACCGTCATGTGTTTCCCGCAGTACATCTTTAACCTTGGCTCTGGGCACGACCAATTGTAGGTGCTCTTCCTTACCGTTGGGTTTCTCCCACCTCCGGTACAGTAGACCATTGATCAGAACCAGGCTGTTCCATTGCGCCCAGTAAGCTTTCGTACTCACTCCTGTGGACGCTACTTCACTCCAAGCCGGTTGATCGTGTTTTTCCTTCTTCCATTTCATGATGGGTCTGAGGTTCTCATCTTCTTCTTGGGCCTTCTGCATAGCTTCTGTTTCCCATCCATCCAATGGACAAATTCGAGTCACTTTCACGACCTCCTCCTTCGACTCTTGCTTCCGGCAATGTTTACAGTCTTGTGAGATGGTCATTGTCGGGGCTTTCTCCTCTCTAGCCAGCACCTGCCCCCCGGTCCTGGCTAATGCTCGTTTCCCTGGACGTTTGCGGCAGGAGCCTCTGCCTGCCTCTTTTCTTCCTTCCTCAGCGGGCAACTTAATCTCAAATGGCCCCTTTTCCCGCAGCCATAACAAATCGGTCCAGTACTCCTTCCGACGGGTGCTTTAATGACCTTGACGTCCTCATTTGCTTCCGCAATCTCACGAAGTCGATGAGTTTGGCGCGTATCCTGGCGGCAAGCTTCAACTTCTAGAGCGTTCGCCAAGGCATCCTTGAGAGACGTGTGGTGTTGAAGTCTCACCGCTGTTCTCACTTCGATATCTCTGATGCCGTCGACGAATGCTTGCACCAGGTTCATTTCCACCGTCTTCGGATCTACACTGGGATAGGCCTTGCGGACGAGCTTCTCGATTTCAAGGGCCCACTGCTGAAGTCCCTCTCCGGAACGCTGGACCCTATCACGCAGCTGAGCGCGGAACACGTGCTCCAGGTGTCGCTCTCCATAGCGAGACTCCAACGCATCCAGCAGGTCCTTGAAACCACCACTCGGAGTCGGCAGCGCCTCTATTACTGACAGTGCTTGACCTCGGAGCGCCACCGTCAGTGCAGTCAAACACTGTTCATCAGTCCAACCATTGGCAGCCGCAACAGTCTGGAACTGATGTCTATACGCCGACCAGGATGTTGTTCCGTCGTAGGGAGGAACCTTCACACGAGGACCATGGACAGCTACTACATTCTCACCGGAGACAACCTTGACCGGTCGTGATTCAAGCTGCAGAACCCTTTTCTCCATTCCGCAGAAGTCGGTCTTCATGTCATCGATATCTTTCTCAATAGTGGTTACCTGCTCCTTCATCTGCTCTACGTCTTTTTCCACAGTAACCACCCGACCACTGACTTCATTGACCGCAGTGAGAACTTGTGAGAACTTAGTTTGCTGTTCCTCGCGCAACTCACGAACTTCTTGTTTCACAACACCCTGTACCTCCGAATGTATGTTTTTTTTAACATCCTGTACCTCCGAATGTATGTTTTTCACAACATCCTGTATGCTTTGTTGTGCTTCACGCATGCTTTGAAACATTTCAACTATCATCGTCAAGTCAGTATTAGTTGCGGCCGCCGGCGCCGTTGATGTAGACGGCGCGTTAGTCACCGCGGACGTCTCCTCTGGAATGTCACTCCGAGGGTTCGTGACCGATGACCTCATTTCCGACAGCTGTTCACCCTCTGCGGCTTTCTGAGCGCGCGTCTTCATACCCTCTCTTCCGTCTTCCTTCCGCATAACTGGCATCTTCAAATCCACTTCTGTCACCAATTGTTACGTACCGGGTTCTTAATTTGATAAATACCAGTCACACTTTCGTGCAATAAGGTGTAATTATATTTATTGACCAATAACGCACTTTACACAACACAACAAACACTATCGATAATTAACTATCGATACTCGCACTAATTAACAACACTAATTTACTCCGTTATAGTAACACTGTCCACACCGTTAAGCTTATTTCCGTAATCCGTATATCACTGCACTGTCGTATTTAATTTCTTCGCTCTAGTATTTCGCTTGTTCTCGCTTTAGTTCTTCGCACTCGAATCACTCCGTAGCACGCGTCGCTCTTTATATATGCCAATCTCAAATACGCGAATATTACAGAAAGTTCTAGTACCACATTCTCGAAAAGTCGATATTCGAGAAACATCTAGTAATTCCTTTTCTTACTTATTAAAATACTAGTAACGCCATCTGTTATCTAGTAGTGGCAAATCCTATCTCCTACTTGCGAACAGATGTCGTAACAATATAAAAAAAACAACAGAAGTTTTAATAGTGTTTCGGTATTTTGGATTAAACCGGATGCAAAAAATTAAATCCACGCGGACGTAGTCGCAGGCAAAAAACATAAAAACCACTCTAATTTTAGTTTTTTCATCAAATATATGATCCTCTTGAATCAATATAACTATTAAAAAATAACTTACCTATATAATTCCTTCAGTGTCAAAGATCTAGGAAAATATAAGAACAGACAGCGAGAAGCCACTTTGTTTTATACTCAGTAGTGATAGTCAAGAATCTAGAAGACTGGTAACGGAACGCAGTTCCGTTGTTGTCTACATTGTCTGTGTTTGGTTTGGTTGGTTGTTGTTTGGTCTTTCAAGCCAAGTGTCTATGGATAGATGTGGTGTGGATGTCTGCTTGCAAGTGTATGTCAAATTTCACGATGTCACATCAACTTGTTTACTATTATCATTAATTTTCGGTTTTTGTCATTAATATCAAAATACAATGTATATTGACAATGATTTAAATTGCTGTGAGTGTTTTGGAGTTATTTATTGAGGCATAGTTTTATTCAAAAAAATGCTGTGTCTCTTGGAATGGTGTGATACATACTAGTGATGATCCATGAAGTTTTATTCTTGTAATTTGGTGATAAATGCTAACAGGCTATTTAAGATCTGGCGTATTATATCTACTATGTGTATGAAAGTGAAGTGCTAGTTATCACATAGTGACAAATTCATTTGGATTTTGTTCCTGTTTGATGACTTACTTTTCAGGTATGTAAGTCATTATTTTATAAATCCTTTTTCTGTATAACAAGTGTTTGCTGTGTTAATACCTTCTATACTATTATTAGTCTTGGTATCCGTTAACCTACCTGAAAATGATTCTGATAACATAACCTTATCAATTAAGAGTGATGTTCTCTGAAGCATTATCTTACATACACATGTTGGTAAATTGAAAGTTAGTTTACCCAAAAAGCTGTTAAAGCTTTAAGCAGAGCAATTTGTGGAAATAATTTGAATTTTTTGTAATATGAAGTAAAAATTTCATCCAAATTAAAGAGGCAACCATTTATGCAGGATACTCATATATTGTAGAAGTCAAGTTTATTTTAATAATAATAAATAATTAAATGTTTAATTCAAAGAAAGTTTCAGTAACAAAAATTAACTATGTACATCACATGACACAGACATGGTATAATTGTTACAAAACTTTTGAGTCCTTCCCCGCTAACTAGTGAGAACACTGTGTTTTGGCAAGGTAGTCAGTCACTCATTGCTACTCAGACTGGCGCTATTCACCATGTCTATGATTGGGTGCTTTTCTAAAAACTGAGACAACAAAATACAGTATATGCACAATTATTAGATAAAACCATCATACTAATAACATACTATTTTAATATGCATTCCCAATTTTTACATGTGCATATTACCACTTAATGAAACTCATATAGTTTTTTTATAAAGTAACATTAATATAATAGTACAAGTAAAAAGGTAGTAAAAATCAATAGATTATTACTTGCTTTGGCCCTCAAATGAGAACTGTGTTATTTCTTTTTCAAATCAGTTTTATTTTTTAACTGGTATTGAGCCACAGATAAAAAATAATAATTGGCAGTTTATCTTCTTCATTGTAAATTTGGATTCAGCATGAATAAGCTGTGAAATGAATGCTCTATGTTTTCCATATTAATATATTTACTTACTTATACTCACGGCTATAAATCCCTTGAAAGGGTAGCCAGAGCTGAGAAATTAAAAATTCCTCAGCCACTTTTGGAAAGAGTTAGGAAAATATGGTGAAATAAAGTTGTTGATGATGGGTCTCCAACCGCATCACCCTAAAATCCTTTAAAAGCCCCAATACCGTTAGTCGTGTACTCTTGCGTACACCCACCAGAAGAAATTGGGTAGTGCTATTCTAAGCCGACACTACACAGCTAATATAGTATGCAAAATTAAAAAGGCCATTTTATATACATAATTCTTGTTGATATATCTTGGACATTTGTTAAGAGTAGATAGTGAGGTGTTTGATTGGTACAGCATTTTGATAGAAACTGCCATTGAATGAAAGTTCTTTCTACTTTATACTAGACATATGCTAATGATCATGCCAGTTTTACATAAATATCAATCCTTCTGGTTTTTCAGGTTTAAATTTTAATTTTATATGTATTTTGGAATTAGGTACATATACATCACGGCTATAAATCCCTAGAAGTGGTAGCCAGAGCTTTGGAATAAGAAATTCCTCAGCCACATTTGAAAGTTATGGTGGGATAAGATTGTAAAGAAAGGTTTATTGATGGGTCTCCAAAAACTCACTTAATAAGCTTAGTGCTTTTCTAAGCTGACATAACACAGCTATTTAGAAATGACCTGTGCAAATGAGAACAGAATTTTCCAAATTGCTTGAGTAGACCCACAGATTACTCCCTACGAAACTTTAACTCTGTGAAATAGATTTATCTTATTATATAATACTAGAATATAAATAGTAGTCTGCCTCAGCGTTGCATGGGTAGTTTTATTTTTCAAATACTCAAGTTTTCAATCACACATGGTAAAATATTCAAAATGCTATGTTTTTTGTAAAGGTTATTTATAACTTTCCCTTTGATAACAGATACTTTTCAATTTTTTCTGAATTATAATATAAGTATTCTAGCTGACCTGACAGACATTCTGTAAATTTGCTGATGCCAAACTTTAGGTGTTTTTTCCAGTACTCTGAGTTCAATCAGGCGTTTATATTTTATGCATCAAAATTTTCGGGTATAAAAAGTAATCTATGTTATAATTTGGGTCATTATCTAGCATTCTGCTAAATTCCATTATATACATTCTGTAATTAAAAAGCCTTTTTACCTCAAACACACAAACATCCTAACATTGTGATCATTATTTTTGCTTTACCTTAGTATGTGAGAAAGGGTTCATCACAAATGCGTCGAAAATTAATTTATATTTTGGGGTGTACTCTACAAAGTTTACAGTTTGTTCTTATATCACAGCAATTCATTATGAAACAAATATAACAAGCACATAAAAAATACTTAAGTACATATAGATACATCATATATGGTATTGTTAATGTGGAAAAATAAATAAATAAATAAATAATATTTTGGTCTATATTTACTTACATGTTTTTTGTCATAATTTTTTTAGGAATGAAATTTTTAGGACTAATTAAATGTAACTATAACCACTAAAAGCATAAAACTGTTATTTGTTTAACTGTAACTGTGTTATTACTGGCATAATCAAATGTGGAACATTTGTTTCCATGCATAATTGAAGTAAACCTATATCAAATAAATTATGTTTGTGGCGTACGAGTGGCCTAGGAGCTACCCCTTATGACTGAACCTAATTTTGAAAGAAATGTGGTTTTCGCAAAAAAAATATTTCCTTTAGACTATAATGCCAAATACTATCATTTTAATTGCATATCATTTATTATTTAAACACTTTATAGTATACAAACAAGTATTATACAAACTGTATTTTACATCATTACAGTTAACAAAGTATAAGTACAAGTATGTACTCAAAGGCACACTTATCATATTAACGCGATTTCTTCCAGCCAACCTATATTATTATGTATATTTATTGGATTTGGCCAATTGTCACATCTAAGAGTGAGTTTAGATGGTTTGGGCACATAGAGAGCATATGAAAAAAATTATGAATGAAGATAAAGCCTCTCAGTTTGCCAGGCTCATACAAAGTGGCAATTGATAGTCTCTGCCTACCCCAATGGAGAACTAATATTTGGTTATTCTTTTTTTTACTAAATTCAAGTAAGAAAGAAGGCTGATTTCTTTATAGCAATGTGTGGTACAATAAAGATTGTTGAAACTTTCCAATACCTTTGTATGTCTTTTCAATAAATATAAATAAATAAATGAAATATAATGTAATTATATAATTATAAATCATGTTTGGATTTTGATGTGCAATAAAGAGTTCTCTATTCTGTTCTAAACTAGACACAAGGTCATCATTCAAGTTATCAGGTTTAGTTTCTGTCCAAGATATCTGAGAACTTGGTTAAATGGTATTTAATGTCTTCTCAATGAGAATAAGAGAACTTACTTAACCCTTACCATGACATTTTAGTTTCTGTTTCATTGTGTGGTAATTTTACAACAATTATCTTCTTGGCTAATGATAGTAGGTTACCAAGTCCGTATTTTATTCTTAGAAATACCTATAAAAATAAATGTTAATGTTAATTATTCTTTAAAAATTGTCTGATAGCTAGTAACAGCACTTTTGTTTAATATAACACAATACTTATGTCAACTTACAAAATAAAAGCATGTTTGACAAGTCATCTGCCATGTAATGCTTGGATTAAAGATATTGAAAGTCCCAAAATATGTTACATCCAATTTTAGTTAGAAACATATTATAAATTTTAAGCTTATTAAATTATAGGCTTGTAAAATTTGAAACCAATGTTTTCACATAGAAATGGCCCTATGGTGGTGCTAATACACTGCAATCTACCAATACTAAAAAATTAGCAGAGGTTATCAATAGCCTGTTTTTGTTAATTACATAAATGAACATTAGGTATCTATTGCTTTACATGTAACTTCCCATAATTATAACCATAACTTATATATATGATTTCTTGATATATATATGTAACAGCCAAAGTAATAAATCTGGATATCATACATACTGTCTAGCCATATGTACTTTTGTAAAAACATTATATCTATTCTGTATGCAATAAAGAGTTTTAGGTAAATTTAGATAAAGTGATAAATGACACGAAAATAATCACATTAATTGGCTATTTTATTATATATCTTCAAAGACTTGGATAATGTTTTAAAACAAGTAGATATTTGGGGTCCATATTGGCTGACATAAAATTCTAAATGATATTTGTTGTCTTTCTAACCATTTGTAAATGATATTTGTTGTCTTTCTAACTCGAAAAACATTTACACTCCGCGATGAGGAATATGAGTGAGACGCTGCTATTATTATTATTGTTGGGCGCTAACCGCCTCGGGTTTCCGCACTTAACCCAGCTGCGAGGTGGGCCATTGTACGTGGGCCATTTGGCCGTTTAAGTTTCCCAACCTAATTCAGACCAGAAGGACAAAAGCTTATCCAGGTCAGCCATTGCCTCTGGTAGCGACTTTTTGGATCCGATGGTGTTATTTCGGATATCGGTTACTCCGTTGCATTCCTGGAGCACATGAGTGACCGTTTCGTCCGCCTCCATGCACGCACGGCACAGAGGGCTGTCGGTGATGCCTAGAGTGTGGAAGTGTTTGTTTAGGGCATAGTGCCCTGTGATAACACCCACTAGAGTTCGTAGATTTGGTCTGCTAAGGCGTAAGGCATATCTGGTTAGATTTTTCCTAAGAGTTGGCATTGCCTCTTTAGACTGTCTGCAGCCAGGCGTGCCTTGCCAACACGCGCTTGTTAGGGTTTGTGTGCGTTCCCTTAGCCACGTGCGCAGCTGATTGAATGGAAGAGGTATTATGGGTTCGGGTCCGTACAGAGACATAGCCGATCCCCCTCTAGCCAGCTCATCAGCCGCATCATTGCCTAAGGACCCACTATGGCCTTTTATCCATTGCAGGATAATATTGTTGTCCTGCGCCACTTCTTCTAAGGCTTGGTGACATTCCAGGACTAGACCTGAAGTGTATTCGCTTCGATTGAGGGCTTGCAGGACAGAAGTGCTGTCCGATATAATTTTTATGGTCATTTCTGAGATTTTTCTTGCTTTTATGGCCTGGGCAGCTTGGATGATTCCAAGACATTCGGCCTGAAAAACAGTGTTATATTGGCCCAGGCTTTTTGATATTCTTATATTTAGATCTAGGGAGTGTGTGCCAGCCCCCGTGCCTTGATTGGTCTTAGACCCATCAGTATACACACGTAACTCCTTAGGGCTAGAGAAGTCTGACTTTTCTTCGTCAAGTATAACCCGATAGTTATGTTTGGATCTAATAGTTTTGGTGATCCTATCACACGGAGCGGCCAGTAGGGGCTGGTCTTTCAACGCTTCTGTGAGTATTTCAGTATGTAGGATTCTGGAGTCGTTGCTTAGGTGTCCTGCTTTCTGTAGCCTTACAGCAGAGATGGCTGCTTCTTGCTGTATGTATAAATACAGTGGGGGGAGATTTAGTAAGGCTTGTAGTGCGGCTGTAGGTGTAGTGCACATGCAGCCCGTTATTGCTAGACAAGCCTGTCGTTGCATCTTGTCTAATTCATGTTGGGCTGTAACAAGTTTCGTTCTTGGCCACCAGATCAGAGCTCCGTAGGTTATCACCGGTCTGATGACAGTGGTATAAAGCCAGTGTGTGATTCTCGGTTTGAGTCCCCAGTTCTTACCCAAGATTCTTTTACATTGCCAAAGGGTTGCGCTGGCTTTTTTTATTACCTTTTCTAAGTGTGGTTTCCAGTTAAGTTTATCATCAAGGGTGATTCCTAGATATTTTACTGTTTTGGATAAAGTAAGTTGCGTGCCAAACAACTTAGGAGGGTCAAACGGCGGTAGTTTCCGTTTGCGAGTAAAGAGAATTAGTTCAGTCTTCTTAGGATTGACGTGTAGGTCAAAATCTTTACACCATTTTTCAACCACCCTCAAAGCGTGACCCATTTGATTGCAGAGGGTGTTCGCATGGTTTCCGTTTATGAGAATCGTGAGATCGTCTGCATAGCCAATAGTTAGGTAGCCTTGCATGTTTAGTCTTTTAATGAGTGAGTCGACCACCATGTTCTAGAGCAGTGGGGATAAAACACCTCCTTGAGGACAACCCCTTGTCACCACCGCTCTGTTGGTGTCATTAACAGTTATTTGTACCGCTCTGAGTTTCAACATGTTTACTATCCAGCCCCGCAGTGTGGGATTAACATGGAATTTTTCCAGGGCTCTATTGATACTTGGGATATTAGTTTTATCGAAGGCACCTTCAATGTCTATGAAGGTGCATAATGAGGACAACTTAGTGCTGAGAGCACACTCAATTTTGGAAACAACTCTGTGGAGAGCTGTTTCGGTTGATTTGTCCTTCGTGTAGGCATGCTGTTGAGTATGTAGGGGCTTTTTTGTTAATATCTCCTCTCTAATGAACCTGTCACAGAGTCTCTCTAGTGTTTTTAAGAGAAAAGAAGTTAGGCTAATGGGTCTAAAAGATTTGGGGTCTGTATAGTCAGATTTTCCAGGTTTGGGAATGAAGGTCACTTTAACCTCCCGCCATGGTAGGGGGGTATATCTGTGCGCCATGCACGATTGGTAAAGTTTCACCAACCACGGGGTGATGATATCTCTGGCCCACTGTAGTAGTGCCGGAATTATGCCGTCAAGACCCGGCGATTTGAAGGGGTTGAAGGTTTTGATTGCCCATTCAACTCTATCTTGTGTGACTATCTTTTCAGCTTGGGATACATCTATGTTCGTGGGGCTGCTGATTGGTTCCTCTGGCCAGTACACTTCATCAGTGTGACGGCAGTCTGGGAAGTGGCATTCCAGTAGCAATTTGTGTGTTTCTGTATGTGTGGTAGTGTATGTTTCATCTGGTTTTTTTAGCGGCCCTACGGTGAGATTATTATCTGAAGCCAGGAGTTTCCTGATTCTCGCCGCCTTATTGTTTGATTCTATTGATTCGCAGTATTTCCGCCAAGCTTTCCTTCTGCGTGATCTAGTAAGTTTTTTGTATTTTCTTAGGAATAATTTGTATTCCTCCCAGTCATCTGGTATTCTGGAGTTTTTGGCTTTGTTAAAGAGATTACGGAGTTCACCGCGCATAGATTCGAGTTCCCCATCCCACCATCTACTAGACTCTTTTCCTGGAGTTGTGGGTTTCCTAAGGGGGCAGGACGCCTCGTAAGATTTGGTGATAGCATCAGTGAGAAATTTGACATTGTCTTCAAATGCTACTGTACTATCTAGATTTGGCGCGGTTGCGGAGGTTAACTCGTCCCTCAGTAATGTTCGATATTTCAGGACATTCGTTGTCCGTGGGTTACGTTTGGATGGCTGTTTGGGAAATTGGTTAGATAGATCGAAACAGATTCGCCTATGGTCGGAGCAACTTACATCTTGAGACACATGCCAATTCGTTACAAGATGAGAAGCTCCTCTACTAACTAAGGTTATATCTACTATTGTTTGCCCTCGGGATGTGACCCATGTTGGTTCGGATCCTACGTTAGCTACATTTAGGTTAGTGGAGAATAAATATGTTGATAGTACCTCTCCTCTGGAATTTGATTTCTGACACCCCCAGAGCGGGTGATGTGCGTTCGCGTCAGCCCCAATGACGATCTCTGTTCGGAGCGTCTCGCAGTACCGCACAAGTTCAGCTAGCTCCTTTGGTGGGCAGTCCTCAGCATCGCCGGGCATATAGCAGGAGGCTAGCACCATCTCTGGTAGGCCCGTATCAGCTGTCTGGATCTTGACAGCGATCAGGTCCCTAGAACAGAATTGCATAAGGGACAAACCCTGCATATGATTAGGAATGAGTATGCAGGCTCTTGGTGTTTGGGATGTGGTATCATAAAACAACTTACCTCCGGTATTATTGAGACCACAAATACGGTTTCCTCTGATCCACGGCTCCTGAATCAGGGCGATGATGTTTGGGGTTTTCTCCAACACTGTGCGTAGGGTAGCCGTCGCCGCGTGACTATGTTGGAGATTTGCTTGGAGGATATGAATGTTATTGGGGAGCATCGTGTCCGATGTCCTCCTCCTCTTCCTTTTGGGTTGGTGCGTGTGACTCAGCTGGTGATGACGATGTCATCATAGAGTCAAGCCACGGCACTGGGGAAGGGTTGTCGTTCATCAACCGGCACAGCTCGTCCATTGCTCTCTGGAGCGGTTCGACCTCCTCCTCCTCTCGTTGGTGTGTGGAGGGCCCTGGTTGGTCAGGAGCCAAGGGAGCATCCGGCTGGTCACTCGTGGATGTTGAAGGAGTCGCCTCGTGGTGTTTGGCCGGCATGTCTCCAAGTTTTCCTTTTGCAAGGATAAACTTAGCGTGCACCCGACCGTAACCGAACGCCACGCTGCGATCTCGCGCCAGGAGTATTTCAACCTGGGCACGTGGTAGCCCTAATGTGAGGAACACACCAGGATTGTCCCCCCAAACCCTTGTGGCCTTATATAAGGACCACAAGTCGAGGTCGTACCACATTCCATTTTGATACCTCAGAAGAGAGTGCAGTCTCTTCAGAGGTCCGGTGTAGTTCGGCAGGAACAGGGCTATCCGCGTTCGCGTGGGAATGGCTGACTGCAGCACCATCTGCACCTTGTCACCCGAGGGTAACAGTGTGCAATCAGCCAGTTCCTGAACCCAGTTCACTGTCAGTTCACTCTCGCACCAGAAACGGAGAGCTCCCTCAACAAGCCTGGGACAGGCTTGGAAAGCAGGCCCTAGCCTTTTCTCCAAGTCCGCCTCAGCGTAGAGCTTCTCGTTCACCTGGTCTTTAAGGTATGCGGCTTCCTCCAGGGTCAGATCCCGATTCGTTGCTGTGACTATTGCCACATCAAGATGGGCCCGATCGACTGTGGCCTCCGCATATGATTTTTTTCCCCCCTTTTTTTGGCCTCTTTGCCTCCAGTTGAGCCGGCGACCTAGAGTCATCTGGTCGGTCTCTTTTCTGGGGCTCAGGGGCCTTTGCAGTACTGGTGGACGGCTGTGGCTTCGGTCCAGAGAAATTGTCCCGATTTCCACGCGCTCCTTCAGTGGGACGTCTACCACCCCTGTCCGGTGCAGGACGTCCACGGTAGGCTCCCCGTCCCGGCCGCGCACCTCGCACTGGCGGACCAGCACGTGGAGGCGACCTGGGTTGGGGGCCCTGCCTGCTATGTGCGAGTGAGTCTGCAGTAGAGTGCCCTCTAACATACTCCCACACTCTTCATAATTTTATTTGTCATACTTTATTTATTAATACATTTTTAATACTACCAACGGAGGTCATAACCGTTAGTGATCTTTTTTTTTTTTATTAATAGTATTACTACCTAGATTTTTTTAAAACTATAATTTTATTTAAGTTTTTTTTTCATAACGTTCAATGATCATATTGTTTTAATTAATAATATTGTTACTAGGATAATATTGTCTGTTGTGTTGCAAATGTTGAATAAGAATAATATTATTTTAATAAAATCATTTTCCATATATATATATTATATTTATACATAACCTAACCTAACTTAGCTAAATATGACCTTACTTTTCTTCGCCTGCAGGGAACGTTTTTTCATTTCATTGTCGGCTAGACAGTACTATTACTTTGGCTAACTTTGACATGCTATTATGAATAATTTCCAGATCAAGTGATTTATTTAGGGTGTTATTTAAACGGTTAGCAAAGTATTGGTATATTTGTGAGCAGAAATATTTAATTGGTAAGCTAAAATTGATAGTTGGACAGCAACTTGTGTTCAGCAAATATTAATAAATCAGTCTGCAATATATATCATTCTGAACAGCAGTATTTTTTTTTGTACAGCTGTGTATATATCAAAGCTGCAATGAGTGACCTGTAGTCAATTAAATTATGGTAAGCACTCAGAGAATAAGCAAAAAAATCAGTTTAGTGCCGCTAAAATTAGTCTAGCAAATAATAATTAAATATCATACTTAAAAGGAACTAAATAGGCGCATCACTTACTGATGATTCATTTATTTATTCTCTAACCTACCTAAGGTTACTTTTAGTATTATAGCAGAGATATTTTAATGGAATAATAAAGAAGCCGTTTTAGTTTTATAATTATTATATTCAAGAAACAGTAACAATTTTTTTATTGTATAATTAATGCCTTTGAAGGCCGGCCACGTTTCCTCTTTTCCCCTATGGGAATATTCTTTGCTTCAAGTGGAGGCACCACATGCTTTAAGCGGATCGCTAAGCCAATCACGTGTTTACATACGTAGAAATTAAAAAAAGCTGGACATTCACATTTTCCCTCTCTCCATTCCTCTGTTTCAATTGGCAGTGAGACAAGCCAGTTACTGAAATTTTGTTTCTTGAAATCATCAAAACTTTCCCACTGTGCGTCAAAAATTTCACAATTAGTAGCTTGACCAGCTGGAATTTGATAATAATTATAATTGTCATCTTTACGCAGCATAATTACTTCTTTGGTTTTTTTCCCACTGGTAGGCTTCTGTCCAGTGTTTTGTAGTTAAAGAGGGTATGTTTGCAATGTAATTGTCTTCTGGGTTAGTAATATATTTATTGGACCACTGGTGTACCATTTCTTCTGCAACCACCAAAAATCTGGACAAAGGAAAGCGTTCTCGAAGAGTATAGGTGTCCTTTATAACTCTATTAAAGGACTCCAAAGCGTTGTTGGTTGATGGAGAATTGGGGGCCACTCCCAAATACCAGTTACGATTTTGGTCTAACCACTGTGCTTTGAAACAAGTGATAATAAACGAACATTGCTGATTTTTCAATAAATACGCAAAACAACTATTTAAATTGCCATCCAAATTTAAAATGTGCTGTACAGTCAAATAAGTTGCGTGTAAAAAATGTTTTCTCTGCTAACCGAATGTATAATCTTGCTGACCAAGTAATTATTCTTCGAGTGACTATTTATTTTGCAGATACATAATAAAACTCGCTACCAGTTTGTGTTTAAATTACAGACCATTGTCATGATTATTTACAGAACACGAATTGCAGCCTGATTTCAATTATTGCTAACAAAATCTTTGTATGCTAACCACATGATTTATTAGCGGTTATTTCTTGCAAACCTAATTTTTAAATGGCATACACAGTAATTACTTCTCATTTATTTATAACTTTGTCTATTGAATTTGGCTATTTAATCACTATGACTGTAACGTATATAACAGTCTAAGCACTTGTATATATGTAAATGTTTAATTCTGCTCAGATTTTCTTATTTTTTCATAAAAAGAATCACTCAATTTAGACTCAATCATGTCTGTTATATATCTACATTCCAACTACTTCCGTGGTCTAGTTGTCAAGTGTTTGGCTCACAATACTTAGGTTTTGAGTTTGATTCCCAAAGTGAACTCATATATACTACTGTATAGGTAAGCCAACCCGCCCAAGGCAAGCATGGTAGACGATGACCATATCTTCATATTTAATTTGGGTTAGTTAGGACCCACTATAATGTTATTGTACAGTCGAACACATTAGTTGCTATACCATATAAGGTCACAAAATTATCTTTACACAAAAACTTAATTAGATCGTTAGTACATTGGATAAAATAATTGCTATGTACTGTCTGATTTTGATCCGCCAGAGATTGTCAGTCAGGTGATTTAAATTAAGTTAGGGTCGGCTCTCACGTGAAAGGTTTTATAGTAGTAAGGATAGGTAAGCGAAGCGAAAGATATATCAAGAATATGTGTTAGGGGATTTTAAATATAAAAACACCTGTTATGGACCATTTTATCATCCGGTAATACCGACATTACCTTGTTAATGTGCGTATCATCTGATGTCTCGCACTTAAAATGCGAATAACAGTATACGTGTCATAGTCAAAGGTCAAATTCAGTTTCTTTATGCAATGACTAGTTTATACTAGGTTTGGCCAAAGCACTCGCAAATAAATTACAATTTCGGCTCTTTTCGGTCAAAAGTATTTTATTAAACAAAAGTTACTTTAGTAGTTGCTTACTGTTCAGTTAAAAGTAGAAACTATAATAATCTGGGCTTTGGGCAGAGTCGATCCTAGAAGCGACTGGCAGACCCGGTCAAACGTATCGACTGTAAAATATAAAAGGTTGCAATAAATAAGACTAAAGTGCCTTAATTCAGAATGAATAATAGATAAAATATATATAAAGTCGAATAATATTAAATATGATCCTGCCACCCCCTTCTATCTAAAAGAACGTTTTCAATTCCTCTCTTCTTCCCACAACCTTAATTTACGTTCAGACCATAATCTTCAATTATCTATTCCCTCTCATACAACCAATTTCTATGGCTCTTCTTTTTCTGTACACGCTGTGCAATTGTGGAACGCACTTCCTGTGGAGATGCGATTGGCTAAATCACTGAATGTGTTAAAGATCTGGTGAAACAACACTATCTCACTGAAGCGCTGTAATACTGTTGCTTTTTAAACTATATATATATTAATTATATTTCTAAAACGTATATGTGTATTTTATTTAGGTATTTGTATTGCTTGTATATATAAAAGTATGTAGTTATATATGTATGTGTTCATATTCGTTAAATATCTATAATATATTGTATGATTAATATTTGTATTGTTGTTTAAATTAAATAAGTTAGTTTTAAGTAAGCTTAATAGATTATTATGTTTTTTGGCCTTGTTTTGTGCATCTACCCAAATAATTAATTTATCGATCTCACCTTCCAAAGGTTGTCTGGAAGAGATCGCTTTTAGCGATAAGACCGCCAATTGTACCTCACTGTAAACTGTTTGATCATATTATTATATTTTTAAATTTGTGTTTGATGTGCAATAAAGTGTTATTCTATTCTATTCTATGATTGACATAATGGTCGAAATACATAGAATTAAAACTTTATAATGCTTATCTTTAATGTACAAATAGCATAAATTTGTATAATATTAATAACACGCTTATTTAATAAATTTCTTCACATGGCAAGTTTCACTTCGTGACCCGGTTTTAGAATTACTGCATATGAATCTAGAATTTATTTATACCCAGAAAACGCATCTAACAAGAAAGGTCGGTTAGGTTTATTGACATTGGAAGTCTTTGGTTCTTTTCTTGTAACGATCCAGAAAGCTTGTAATATGCAGAAGTCATCTTCAGTTACACATTTGTCAAAAAAACGGGAAAAAGGAAATGCGGTTAATGGAGCCCTGAATAGTTAATTGTCTAGTCAGTCGGTGTTCGAAAAGGCCCGAATGGCTGTGCATTTCTTCGTTTGGGGGTATTATAAAGAATTAGTTTACGCCAAGGATATCAGAAACATAGCGGAACTACGAACAAAACTAAGACAAGCAGAAGAAACAATAAAAAGCAACAGGGTAGCGTTCTTACGACTAAAATATTTTTTTTAAGGCGATGTAGAATTTGTATCGAGCAGGAAGGGCGACGTTTCGAAAATTTTTTGTGATTTAATAATAAACAATCAATAATAACATTGTTTTAGTTTTATTCGGCTCAATCTTTTAATTAAGTTTTTTCGACTTACTGTGTTTCAAACATTTTTTCAAGTATGAATTCGTGGAGATAGCTCAATCAAATTTACATGGCAAATAGCTGACGAAATTGGCAAGTTTTTAAAATAATTTTGGAGACATTTTTGGGATAAGTTTTTTTTTAAATCGTTTCAAAAGAGATCTTTAATTTAAACATTTTAACAAACTTAGGATTCAACATTTTTTTAATGGCTTAATAGTAGCATATCGGCTCACTATTGCTTTTGTTTTTGCAAGTGCTACTGTTCACCTATTTCAGAAAAAAAAACAAGCTTGATAACAATTGATGTCTCTGTGACCAATAATGTCAAATAAGCCAAGTCAAACAAAAAAATATGAAAAAAAAACATATCTCTAAAACTACAAAAAGTCGCAGAACATACATGGGGGTAATTCGGGTACCCCTAGGGGTATTCTATCCTTGGACTTCCGCTTGACACTATTTCTTGGGACACCCTGTATATACATATATATATATACATACATATACTCACGGCTATAAATCCCTTAACGGGGTAGCCAGAGCTTTGGAATGAGAAATTCCTCAGCCACTTTTGGAAGTTGATTGGGAAAAAGATGGTAATAATTAATGTTTTTGGTGACGGGTCTCCAGCCACATCGCCCAAAAATCACTTAAAAAGCCCCTATACCCTTAGTCGCCTCTTACGATCACCCACGGGTAGAAATGGGGTAGTGTTATTCTAAGCCGACACTACACGGATTATATATATATATATATATAGAGAAATAGTATGAATCGTCAAAGGTGTTGAATGAAAGATGATATTATAAGTTGGCTAAAGAGATCTATATATATTCATGGTAATGGTAGTAGAAGACGACCACGTAAGCCACACCTGGACCAAATAGAGAGTGTGTTCAAAAAGAAAGACGTCCGAAATATGAAGAATAATATTGCCTGTATGAAAAGATTGATGGATTTAAACGAAGCTAGAGAGTTTTGCCAGGATCTTACAAAGTTGCGATCGATAGTCTCTGCGTACCCCAATGAGAAATAATGGCTTGAGTACGTATGTGTGCATTTCATTGTATATATTTAAACCATTTTGAATTTTATCTGAAAATTTAAATTTGTTTGGGCTTTGAGTAAGACTTCAAGTAAGAACTGAGGATTGATAGGTCAAACTTAGAGGTCCGGAGCTTCTAGGATTAACTATAACATACACACTGAGTTTATTCGTTGTTATTTATTATTATAAATAAATCGTTATATGTGTTGGTATATTTTATATAATGTTTTTAAACAGCCTCACTATCACACCTCTATATATATGCAATATCCCAAGATAGATTGGCATAGAGCAGTATAGACGTTAATGAGGGTATTTTTGTCGGCACTACGTCGGAGTTCTCGCATTATGTTAATATGTTTTCTAGCTCTTCCTGAAATATATTCAATGTGTTTTATAAAGTTTAGTTTCTGGTCCAATATTATAATAATGGTGTCCGTCGTGGTCGTCCTCTACTAATATTACCTTCCACATTGGCTCTATAAATCTCTTTCAACAATTTCCAATCACCCTTCCTATCTACGTGCTCAAACCATCTTAATATTCCTTTTCGTTACATTTTAACAATATCATCTTTTACATCGCATCTTTCACGAATCACGTCATTTCTCACTCGAGCACATAACCTTACAACACAAACATTTCTGAGGGATCTCATCTCCACTGCATTTACTCTGCTCTCATGCTTCATAAGCGTAGGACCTAGAACCGCAACATGCACTGCCATTCGGGCATTTCGGACTCCGACTGACTAGGCATTACGCTATTCAGTGCTCCATTAATCGTATTACCATTTTTCACTCTCCTTCCGATATCTTCATCACACTTTCCATACCTAGTAAACAAACTTCTCGGATACACAAACTCTTTTACTTGTTCCACGTTTTTTTACCATTTATTTTTACCATTTTTATTAAGGCGCCGTTGGTTCAGCGAAAAATATCATCTCAGGGGGTGCGGCCCCCGCGCGGGCGCGGGGAAGTGCCTGCGCGCCGATCGAGCGGCCGTCTACAATACAGTTATTGTCAACTCGACAGTTTTAGCCACTCGCAAATATTTTCTATGGTATGGGTTCGGACATTTGTTTATGATTATTTACATTTTCTTTCTAAAATATTTACGAGTGGTTATAACAGTCAGGGTGACAAAAACTGTATCGCTTACCCTAGGTTATCAATTTCAAAAATAGTTACTACCATGGCCGTTTACAATATAAAATGTAATGATACGATAGATTTGTCTACCCCTGACAGTTTATACAAAATTATTACAGTGATAATTTCATAACTTTTGCCGTGTCGTGTTGGCTTAGAATAACACTACCCCGTTTCTACCCGTGATCGTAAGAGGCGACTAAGGGTATAGGGGCTTTTTAAGTGATTTTTGGGCGATGTGGTTGGAGAACCGTCACCGAAATCATATATTATTACCATCTTTTCCCAAATCTACTTCCTAAAGTGGCTGAGGAATTTCTCATTCCAAAGCTGGCTGGCTATCCCGTTAAGGGATTTATAGCCGTGAGTATATGTATGTATATAATTTTCAGTTTACACCTGTAACTATTTAATATTATTAATTGAAATTAGAAGTTACTTTAACGGTTTTGTTCTTTTTCCCATTCCTAATAAATTAAACAATACAATATAAAAATTAGTGCAATCTATGAATTGAATGAATTCTTTTATATTTGCTAATGCTAGCCGTACGCACGGTCACTCTCACGCCTACATTGACGCGCATCGCATACAGATAGGTCACTCGCACACTAACGGCGCCGCACGCACGTAAATTGTAAGATCTGTAACACAAGGCGCGCGCGACACAGGTCTATCCCCTAAAGCAGCTCGCCGAGCACTGAGCGGGCGGCGGGCGACGCTCGGGCACGAGTAGGACTGCGAATATCGATGTTTTTAAAATATTTGTTTTATTGAATTTATTAAAAAAGAAAACGAATCGCCAATTATTATTAGAAATACAAATGCTCAAATTATGATGCAAGTTATATGTAAGTAGGTAAAATAAATAAAATATAAAATCATTTTAAAGAGTGTAATTAGAGGTATGTTGGCGATTTTTTTCTATCGAGCGAAAATTTATTAATCACGTTTCGAATCGCCAATTTCACAGCAGAAAAGCCACAAGATTTTGATGTATTTTTTTCAAAACCATATTGTTATAAACATACGCATTATAATGTTTCAAAAACTCTGTTCGCTGGACTAACGGCACCTTAAGTATAACTACCCAAACCGATCTTGGACAAATACATTATAACAGAATAAGCATACATCTTTCTGTTTTGCTTAAGAATTTCTTTTTGTATATCCCAAAATTTGTTTTTAGATTTATTTATAACTAACTTAAAATACTAAGTAGGCTGACTCCGGAGTAGTTTTTCACTCCCTGTTGTGTCCCTTTTGATTTATAGTTTTGGCAATATTTTGGTACTTTCCCGCACGCCTAGCACTTCTGGAAAAGGAAGTACAATTAAGAAAACAGCTTAACCAGGCCTCATCATTTTGATACTTATCTTGTTATATTGTGCCGCTTTCAATCTTCTCATTACTTTTATAATTTTTCTGACACTTATCTCACTTTAATTAAAGTCACCCATTGCTTCATTCCTAACAACGTTACATTCTTCTTTTAATAATTCCGTAAAGTAATTTTTAAATACCCGTTTCATGCCATTTAGCAAATATATATTTCAGTAGTATATTTGGTAATTCAGAAAATTATCACAGAGTCTCTTTTTACCCCATTCTTCCAAATTACGCTTATTGTTTTCCATTTTCTTCTTTAATTAATTCCTAACTGTCGTAACGTAAATAATAAATTATCAGTATCTAAATATCCTCCATTTATATCAAATATCCAAATAGGGAACTAATGACTGGGATATATGTATGTGTATTTATTGTATCTAAATTAAATTGCTTCCATCAGATTATAAACGTGGAAACTCGCGTGATCAACAATGTTCGGAGTAAAAGATGAGTACAATTAGCAAAACAAAGAGGAAATTCAGTCTCAATGTACTGATATTAAAGGAAAACCACGATCGGAAAACGAATACGATCAGCATAGTATCCTGAAATTAAAAAATCCTCTCGACACGGATAAAACAGACACGGAATAATATCATTCTAATTAGCGGTCCAGTGATTAATATCAACTATCAGCGGGGGTCTCTGTGAATAAAACAACTAAATAAATAAAGGAAAGAAAAATTTCGACACAGGCGGGAATCGAACCCGCGACCTCGGGTATACGCCCTCGTCTGCCATTGAGCTACCGTGTCAATGGCTGCCAGTGCGAAATTCTTCTATCCTTTGTTTTTTTTTACACTTTTTAGTAGTTAGTTTTAGTTTAGTAGTAGTTCGGCTTCGATTCCCGCCTGTGTCGAAATTTTTCTTTCCTTTATTTATTCTTTATTTATTAGTAATAATCCCAACATGAGGTTTTCATGAACAAAAAGATTTAAATTAAATGTTTACATTTGGATAACTAGGTCATATTCTCTTGTCTCTCCAAAACAATGGTTTTGGTTTTATCCACATTCACCCACATTCCCTTTTTTCAAATGACGCACAAGTATTCATCATCTCTTGCAACTGTTCAGCCGACGCAAGTAACACTTGATCAGCAGCATATAAGAGACATTTAATGATGAATCCACCCATGCTCAGTCCATAATCACTTTCACGCAACTCTGACAGTCATCCATGAACAAAAAGAAGACTCACAAAGAAGCTACACATCTCTGTCAGACACCCCTAGAGATACCGAACCAGTCCGTGTTCTTCCATACTAATCAACATTCCAAATGGCGATGAAATAGGTGCATCCTCTTTTTCAAACAGTCCCTTGAAATAATTATTCCGTACCCATTACTTGCTACTTTCATCCGTCGCCAATTCACCCTGTTCAACTCTGACTACATTATCTCTCGTGTTTTAGGAAAGTCCCTTTTCTCTCCGGTTATATATCCAGAATTACTTTTGGCTATTCCGGCAATCATCAGAAAAATTCCTCTCACACCATACATACAATACATATAGGGGTAGCCAGAGCTTCAGAAATAGAACAATTTTCAGCTTTTTATTTATTTATTTATTAGGCATGCACACAGTACAACATCATATCATAATATAATTTAAATAAGACATATACGTCTTGTTCAGATGCAGTAAAAAATATTTTTGGTGATGGGTCTCCAACGGCTTCGCCCAAAAATCACTTAAAAAGCCCCCATACCTTTAGTCGCCTCTCACGATTACCCATGGAAAGAAATGCGGTAGTGCTATTTTAAGCAAACTTCCATCTCCTCTTACACCAATCTTGCAAATCACGCTTTTTCTTTTGAATTTTCTTCTTTACCTCATTCTTAACTCTCTTATAAATTCATCTTAAATTTTAGTTGTGTGTGTCGAATTTTAGTAGAATAGCACTACCCCATTTCTTCCGGTTGGTGTACGTAAGAGGCGACTAACTGTATTGGGGCCTTTAAGGAATTTTTGGGCGATGCGGTTGGAGACCCATCACCAATAACCTTTATTTTACCATCTTTTCCCCACAAAAATGTCTAAAAGTGGCTGAGGAATTTTTTATTCTTAGCTCTGGCTACCCCTTCTAGGGATTTATAGCCGTAAGTATATGTATGTATGTAAATTTCCTGCACTACATCATCCGATAAACTCGCATCCACTTGTTTAGAAGCTTTGATCGCTAGTAAATCTTACCACGCTTTATTCTTATCTCCAACTGCCTCTTCCACATCTTTATCACACCCACTTATTGGTGGTCTAATTGGTGTAAGCCCGACCCGGGGTTTGACCCACACCTGTCTGCATGTCAGACGGGAGTTCTTATCCATTGAGCTATCACGGTTGCAAAGCTCCTCAGCCACTTTTGGAAGTTGTGTGGGGATAAGACGGTTGAGGTTTTGGTGATGGGTCTCCAACAGCATCCCCCTAAAACCAAAAATACTTAGTATTCAATAAAGAGGTTCGGAAAAACAAGATATTTTTTTTAATGACTAGAGCACTTGTTTTAAGGTACAAAATTATATTCATTATATCAAAATATAACCCTCAAAAATATTATACTGATAGATTCCTATAAAAGAAACAACATATTTATCATTGGTAGCAAATAAAACATACATACATACATATACTCACGGCTATAAATCCCTAGAAGGGGTAGTTAGAGCTAAGGAACTTGAAGTTCCTCAGCCACTTTTGGAAGTTGCGTCGGGAAAAGATAGTGAAATAAAGGTTGTTGGTGATGGGTCTCCAACCACATCGCCCAAAAATCCCTTAAAAGCCCCAATACCGTTAGTCGCCTCTTACGTACACCCACCGGAAGAAATGGGGTAGTGTTATTCTAAGCCGACACTACACAGCAAAGCCGATACTACACAGCAAAGCCGACACTACACAGCAAAGCCGACACTACACAGCAAATAAAAGTGGCTCTTAAAATCATATAATCAATAATATCACCAAATAATTGTTTAAATACTAATAAATAAAGGAAAGAAAAATTTCGACATCGGCGGGAATCGAACCCGCGACCTCCGGGTATACGCCCCCGTCGCTCTGCTAATTGAGCTACAGTGTCAATGGCTTCAAGTGCGAAATTCTTCTATCCTTTGTTTTTTTACACTTTTAAGTAGTTTAAATCTTTTTGTTCATGAAAACCTCATGTGGGGATTATTACTAATAAATAAAGAATAAATAAAGGAAAGAAAAACTTTGACACAGGCGGGATACTTTTAAGTAGTGTTTGCGTTCCCTACCTCCGATTTTTTTACAAATTCGGAAGGCCACTTGTCTACCTTTACAGATAGAATGCTAATGTTGAGAACGCCTAACTATCACATAATTTGAATGTTTTTGTTCATGAAAACCTCATGCAAGGATTTTTTTGGGGGACACTTTTCAATGTGTAAAAGTAACAAAGGATAGAAGAATTTCGCATTGACACTGTAGCTCAATTGGCAGAGCGACAGGGGCGTATACCCGGAGGTCGCGGGTTCGATCCCCACCGGTGTCGAAATTTTTCTGTCCTTTATTTATTAGTAATAATCCCCACATGGGGTTTTCATGAAGAACATACATACTTATACTCACGGCTATAAATCCCTAGAAGGGGTAGCCAGAGCTAAGGAATAAGAGTTTTTAAGGAATTAGTCCCTCAGCCACTTTTGGAAATGTGAGTGGGGAAAAGATGGTAAAAATAAAGGTTGTTGGTGATGGGTCTCCAACCGCATCGCCCAAAATCCCTTAAAAGCCCCAGTACCGTTAGTCGCCTCTTACGTACACCCATCGGAAGAAATGGGGTATTGCTATTTTAAGCCGACATTACACAGCATGAACAAAAACATTCAAATTAATTTATTGTTTCATGCAACTAAATAACAAATTCAAATTCAAATTAATTGTTTAAATGTCTTTGGTCATATTAACTCAGTGAACGCTAGTTAAGAATAACACCAAAGTGCGTAGTTTTGCATAAAATGTCATTCTTATAATTTTTTTGTTTATATTCATTCGTATACTCACGCCATTCGTGCCCATTGGGGTAGGCAGATCCTCTCTATCGACACTTCTTACGATTCTGGCAAACCTCTCAAGTTTCATATAGATAGATCATCAATCTTTTCATATATGCTCTCTTATTTTTCACATTCTCTATTTAATCTTAAAGTATCCGCCGTGTCTGTACTCCATGGAAATTACCATCCACATTGGCTCTATATGTCTCTTACCAATGTACTTGCATCCAACCTCTCTATGTGCCCAAACCATATGCCTTGTTTTTTACTAATAGAATATCTTTTCTTTTTAGGTAAACTTCAGATGCTGGCAGTTATATGTGAATTGTGATCACTTCTCCACTGGTTTAGTGGAGGCTGTGGGTAAGTGACCCACTCAAATATTAATAATACTTCATAGAAAATCAATCACTAATAACACTTTTTTTTATTTTAACGGGAACAGAAATATATTTTACCTTGTATTATTGTATAATTCCTAGAATTTGGAAGTGACATCGCTTCATATTGTTTATTGTTATCGAAAATCACGAATAGGTAGGTTTTTTTTATGAATGTTAGTCCACATCACTGTTCATTTTCGTGAAACGACTTTTAGCGACACGTCACCGGGTTGCTTGTTTGTTACTCAACTTATTAATACCGCAAAAAACATTTATAACTAAAATTAACGAGCTGCAACGAGCAACTTACGAGACGTGTATTCCCAAATGAAAATTATAATTTTCGATTTAACTCATGTTGTTTGATGTAGAAAGATATTTTTTGCCACATGCTTTGTGAAACGTTGACGGTTTTCATAACTTAGAAATCCATCGTATTTTGTTCAGTACCGTTTAGAATAGATACATGGCGTCACCAAAATTAATTGCGGTGTGGATACATCATAATCATCATTTGTAGTTGATGGAGACATCCATGTTAAAGTTGTCTGTAAAGAGCTTATTCCATTTGTCTGAATGAAGACGTCTGAAAGCCACAGAATCTGAATTCAGACTAGTGGAATAACGTTCAGAAGACAAAGCAAGTAGACAAATAACAAGCGTCTGCGGCAGTAACTTCAAAGGACGTCTGAATTCAGCAACGACAAAGTGTAATGGAATAAGCTCTTTAAGCTCTGATATGTTGACGAGCCAATGGCTCCCACTAATATATATTTTCAAATTGCTTACTCGAGCTCAATAGCAGATGTGAATTTATGCGCAAATATCATGTAAAAAAATACGAACTGTTTAACAGCTAGTAGTTGTTTCCTATTCCAACAAATTAATCAATTATCTGTATAAGAATTTATGAACTGAATGGCATACTATAAAATAAATTTTACTTCTATGAAAAGGGCTTTTATTTATACCCCAATATTTAATCCAATTCAATTTATTAATTGGAAAGACACTACATTATAGTCTATCTTCCCAAATTGTCTTTTCGCTTATCAGATTTCAAGTACGCTTTAAGCTACTATTGGGAAGCAATATTAATAATTTCAATTTAACAGTTCTAGGTGTGATCGGTTCGAAAAGTACCGACCTTAAACAAGAGTTGCATTTTATTCAGACGAAAAGTGGGCACTTGCAGCTGATTTATGAGCCTTACATCTTTGTGACGGACAGTGTGAGGAGCGGCAGAACGTTTTGGCGATGCATGGACTACGGGAAGCGGTGTCGAGCGCGCATCACTTCCAAGAACAACGTTCTGCGGATCACCAACCCCGTCCACAATCACGAAGATAATCATATGTTGAAAATTGCTCGCAAATATGCCGAGGGCGATGTAGTCACTTGTTCAGGTGTTTAATAGATTGACCAAATATATCTAATACGAACGTTTTTCATTGAAATCATCAAAAATAATTAAAAATAACCTATTAGTTTTTTTCCATATTTTGAGACTTTTTGAGAGTTTCGTCTACATTTGCTTACTCACGACGATTTACAAGTCGAGTCATACAGGATCAATTGCATTTTATATTACTTCAGTGTTGAAGGAATAAGAGCACACATATATAGTTCTCAAATCAAAGAAATAAATTAAATGCCAGCTCTCTAAAATTTCTATAGTTAAAACCTCGATATCATTTAACTTTTTTTATGCCTAATTAGAACATGAATGATATAATAAACGCGAGCCTAGGGAAGGTACAAATCAAAAAGTTTGTTTTTGCCATACTCCATATAAAATGTTTTCTTTTCGTCAAGTCATAATTCTTAATATGCAATCCAATATAAACCGTCAAGTTTATATTTAAATCGCATTTGAAAGATTTGGTTTTACAGAGGATTCGCAAATTGCCAGAAAACATGCATGTGAAGTTTGCCCATCTATTGATAATTTTACTGAGCTACAAAATATTTTCAGTTACCGGGCTGTGTTTTCTTTCGTATTTGATTTTATAGTTGCATTAGCTGTGTTATATTAAATGTTGGTCTCATTTTGATAATTAAATAAGCATGATGAAAAATACGCCTTGATGTTTGAAAAGACGGATTGTATATTTTTGATGGGCTGTGTGAATGTATATTAATTGTGTTAGTTTTATCTTTCAGTCTTCATGATGATTTCCATTGTTTTTTTTTGTAATTAAGCGATGATATCGATTTACTGTAATTAATTTAGTTTAATTTATATGAGTTTAAATAACATGCGATATTTTCTCAGTATATCTTGTGACGTTTTAGACACATGAGTCAGTTATGTAAGCTTCAAATAAATATTTCTACAATAGTATTCTGTCGTTTTAATGTTCATACAAAAATGATTGCGTGTGTTCAAGTAGGAGAACACTTGAAATATTGTTGATAGCTGCGTTCATTTTGTATCGAACAGACGTGGGTATAGCGAAGTACACG